>CALZFC010000040.1:3682500-3931378 GCA_945643635.1 Allodiplogaster sudhausi | reverse complement strand
GAGAGAGAGAGAGAGAGCGAGAGAGAGAGAGAGCGAGAGAGAGAGATAGCGACAGAGAGAGACAGAGAGAGAAAGGAGAGAGAGAAAGAGAGAATAACATATACCTCAGCTAACCAAGTTGCTGTCTACATCACTCCTTTCATGCCTCTCTTCCACCCACGGGCCTGATAAAGAAGGTGAGAGAAATAAAGGTATGTATGTAACAGAAGAAAGAGATATGCTTTCTTGACTTGAAGATCGTGCTCCTTTCTCTAATGTGGCAGCACTTGTCACCCTATGCTTTCTAGATACATGCACATTTGTTCATATCTTTCATGTCTGAATATAAACATATGTGCATAAATACATTTTTGTTTTTCAACGGCTGGAGGGTTTTCCAAATTTTGGGGGAAAACAATCATATGATGGAAGAATGCGCGTCTGCCAGGCCGAGACTTCCTTGTTCCTTTGATGAATGAAGAGACTGTGCAGTGGGACTTGCTGAAGAATGAAGAGACTGTGCAGTGGGAAGAAGTACAGATGTTTGATTGACAGCTTGCACCTTTCCAAGATTCGTTCCGAAGTGCTTGATCACGCTCAACTACGATCATATTTATCTGAAAATGTCCAAGAATTGGGTGATGCCCATTGTTAGACGGCAAAAGATTCTGTATTAATGTATGCAGAGGAGAAGAGCGGAAGAAACAGCTGCCTCAGTCCATTGTGCATTGCTTCTCTCCTTTCTTCGTCTGTTCACACAAGAAGACAGTCATGCAGAGAGAGAGAGAGAGAGAGATAGTGAGAAATAGGGTAATTGAGAGATAGAAAGAAAAAGAAGGAAAGTGTAGAGTGAGATGGAGAAATAACTGCCTGAGGCTTTATCCGTCGTCTGCTTCACAGACCGTAAACTCCCACGTTGCATTCATTGTTCGCTCGGCCTGCTTAGCAGATCAGGGAAGTATAAAGAGAAGGCCGAGAACGGGCAGAATCATCCGCCGAGTCTTCTCTCTTCTCTCTTTCTCTGTCAGGATGACAACTCTCTCACTCACTCTCACTCTCCTCTCATTCTCATCAATTTCCTTCGCTCTTCAAGAGAACGTCTGTGCCGACGGCACAAATGTAAGATTTTTTAATAAATTGTTCTATTAGTGGTAAGGTTCTTATCCTATCTTCCCTGCTATAAATGCATACTTACAGTATTTGGATACGGCTGTGAATTGTGATGACACCTACCCGGCCGACGTCTGCGCAAAGTATGTGGGCGTCGACGCCACTAACAATCCTGCCGCGGTAGCTGGTGCCGCCGCCGCGAAAAGACCCTTGACTTGCTACTCCGCTGGCTCTCCACCAGTACGAAAGAGAGCGAGAAAGAGAGGGAGAGAGACAAGGGAAGGAGTGACAATGAGTGACATTGGAGAGAGAGAACAAGGAGGGAGGGACAACGAGTGACATTGGAGAGAGAGGGAGAGAGACAGGGGAAAGAGAAACGGGAGAGAGGAACAAGGCCATCATGTTTAATTTCCAGGCTGTAAATAAGGCGTTCGTGGATGCCGCAGTGGCTACATGCCCCAAGACATGCGGTTACTGCTGCATCACACCTGCTTGGAGCTGCGACGATGCTGCCAGTTAGCATCTTTTTTTTTTGTTACTTTCTTGTCTGTCTCTCATTCTTCTCTCTCTCTCTCAATTCTCGTTCTCTCTCCCTTCTCTTTTGCTCTCTCTGTCTCTCTCGCTCTCTTTTTCGCTCTTTCTTCTCACTCTCAATTCTCTTTCTCCCTCTCTTCTCTTTTGCTCTCTCTCTCTCTCTCTCTCTCTCTCTCTCTCTCTCTCTCTCTCTCTCCTTCAGTGCCTGCCATTGACTGCACTACGGTGACTCCTGCAATGTGCAAGGACACGAAGTGGCGTCCGATCGTGGCCCGCGACTGCCCCAGCAAATGTGGATTCTGCTCTCTCGGGGGATGCATTGATGCCGCTGCCGATTGTAAGCCTACCATGTGCAGGAACATCGATCTCCAGGTCTCTCTCCCTCCCTCTCTCTCCATCCCTCCCTCTCTCTCCTCCCTCCCTCTCTCCCTCCCCCTCCCCTCTCTCTCGCTCCCTCTCTCTCTCTTCCTCTCTCTATTCTTCTCTCTCTCTCTCACTTTCACTTTTATCAACATAAAAAATGAATTCTCTCTTTCCTTGAGACTTTCGTCCGCGAGAACTGCCAGCGCACCTGCAACTTCTGCAACGGATCTGGCAGTGAGTTCCCTGTTGATTAGTGTGATTCCTTCTCCGCCTCCCTCCACCTCTCAACTCCTCCCTTCAGATTTCACGACGACGGTCTCCCCAATTGGCCCCGGCGGCTGCGTCGATCGCCACCCGAAGTAATCTCCGACCCCCTTATTGCTCTCACTTAATTACTTTCTCTCATCTCGCTCTCTTTCTCGCAACTGGCTCTCTTTCTCTCATCTCGCTCTCTTTCTCGCAACTGGCTCACTTTCTCTCATCTCGTTCTCTTTCTCTCTTTTCTCTCTCGCTCTCTTTCTCGTTCACTCCTTTCTCTCACTCGCTGTCCAATTCAGTTGCCTGAACTGGAACCGCAACGGCTTCTGCACAACTCAGACGTACACAACAGACCAGAAGAGACAATTCTGCGCCCGGACCTGCAACTCTGCTAAGTTCACTTCAATCTCTCTCCATCTTTCGGATGTCTTCATTTCTGTATTCCATCGAATATTTCGCCATGTTTGTACACAATTGTATATATCGTACCGCAAATAGAACCAGTTATTTTCAAAGGGAATTTGGGTGATCGAATATTGACGAGCATTGTAAATTTAAATAGCTTTTGTGTATAAACTTTTTTTTTTACAATTCTGAATCCGATATAATGAACTTCTGAAATCTTCACAACTGATCAAATTAGAATTCTTTATTATCCGGTGGGCATACGATAGTGCAAGAATTTATTGACATCAGAATGAGCAGCTTAAGTTGTGCGAGAAAGTTAGCTTAAAATAGTTCAAAAATGCGAGAGAGGATAAAGGAACAGTCAACGATATAAACAATTAAATCAAATCGGCCTTAGGCGATTACAATTAAAACTCTCGCTTCAAAAATGAGCAAATAATATAGTTCTTCCAGCACCAGGAAAAAGAGAAGATTGGCTGAAACCGGAGAGAGTAAGAGACAACAAGTAGCGGGTCTACCATAGCTAAGTTGCTAGAAAGGACTATACACTCTGCCTGTAATCCTGTGACAATCCAGCCAAGAAATAAAGAGACAGATGTGGCGGACAGGGAAAGAGAAAAAGAGAACAGAAAGGGAAAGCAATAAAGAGCATTCCACTTTCACACAATCATATCATTAAAAGCAAAAGGCACTGGACAGAATCAAACCGTTTCGCACCAGAGAAATGAGAATAAAAAAGACTTAGAATGCATAACCAGTGAGTGGTTCAACTCCCGTCCGAGAAGACCACCAAGGATTATACATCTAGGGGAATAAACAAAGGAAGAGTCAGTGGTAGAAGGGTCGCTTATCGAAGTGGAAAAGGGAAACGGAAGGAAAGTGGAGAGGAAAGAGATGACAGGAAAGCAAGAGAGAGACACGCGAAGTCGAACAAGTCAATGGCAATGAGGATTGAGAAGATTGCATATGGAAGACAGATTGGAAGAGGCAAGGAGAGAGAGAGAGAGAACGCTCAGGACCCAGTGGAGATGTCCCAAGTCTCCATGAAGTACAAGGATTCCTACTCAGTCTCTGACTCTCTCCATCCACGCACTCTCTCGTCCACTCTGGCCTACTCGACCAGAAGGGCCGCGGCGAACTTGGCGATGGCCTTCTTCTCCTTGATCACCTTCACCACGTAAGTGCCCGCATCTGATTCTTCCACAACCTGTAAAATTGCCCTATGAATTGATGTAAATGTTCAATCATAATACACAAGGCTTTAAATAAATAATAGTGACCTTAAAGTCGAGTTTGAACATGTTGCCGCTCTTGACACTCTTTATCCGGTCGCTCTTCTCCAACTTCTCGGATCCCTTAAACCACTGCACGGTGTACGCGTCAGCCTGAAATGATGAGATGAGGAGACGGAAGAGGGGAAGAAAGAGATGAAACAAACCGAAGACAGTTCGAGCTGAAGCTTTGAACTGGAGCCGGCAGATGAAGAGACCGAGGAAGGAAGGCGAGTCACCGGAGGATCAGAGCCATCTCAACATTGAGGGGGTCAGAGATAGAGAGAGAGAGAGAGAGAGAGAGAGAGAGAGGGAGATGGAGAGAGAGAGAGAAAGTGAGGAGTACGAGAAAGGAGAGCCATCCAACCGATAGCAAGAGAGGCGACTGAAGTGGCGTTTCCGATTAGTACTGCGTAGACTCCAGCAGAGTCATCGGTCACATTCGAGATCTCGAGTCGATGGGAGGAACCGGAGGAGGAGATCGAGACGCCGTCAGACGAAGACAACTGTTAATCATAATGACAGTTAATAAATAAATAATTATACAATAACCGCCTACAATGTTACATCTTGTTTTATTATTAGACATTCACCATTTGTGTAGATTGCAAATGGACTATGTACATACATATGTCCCTTAGGACTGAACAAAATGACCGACCGGTTTGCCGTTCTTCGTCCAGCTGGCAGAGTCCGCACTTCCACTCACTGCGACCTCGAAGACGGCAGATGAACCTGGCAAGTTGAACGTCTCCCCTCTTTCCAGTTCTCCTTCTTCTTGAACCCGTCTCAGATACCTTGACTTGACACGATTCCATCGAGATGTCGAGTGATGCGAACATCTTCGTGTTCTCCATTGGTCGACACGCTTCCATTCACACGTGGCACGCTTCCGTTGGCAATGGCACTACTTGAACCACGACGGACAGACAGGGTTGCCTGGAAGAGAGAGGGAGAGAGAGAGAGAGAGAGAGACAGAGATGGACAGAGAAAGAGAGAAAGGGAAAAGGAGAGACGGAGAGAGTCATACACTGCTAGATTCTTGTCCAGCAGAGTTGCTCGCCCTGCAAGTGAACTCCCCGCTGTCACCCTCAGCCGCGTTTGCTATCCTCAGTGACGCGCGTCCCGACGCGAAACTAGAAAGTAGTACGGTAGGATCAAGTTGATGTCCTTGCTGGCATTGTACCTGCTCTGATAGCGAGAGTCGGCTGAGGTGATGCGTTCCCCATTGTGGAGCCACTCCACCAGAGGGGCCGGCTCTCCTGACACCTAAACATCTCAGTCCTATTATGGTGTCTTGGGTGGTGTGACCGTAATCCATGCTGACCCTGCACTCCATCACTGCTTCTTGCCCGTCATCTACTGTCAAATTTCTAAGTGAGGAGTCGAAGGAGGGCGGAGCGTCGTTGCCATACTTCTTTCGAGTGAAGAGATCGTCTCTCACCTTCAAGTATGTATGGTCAGAGAGAGAGAGAGAGAGAGAGAGAGAGAGAGAGAGAGAGAATGAGAGGGTCAGAGAGAAAGAAACAGAGAAAGGAAGAAAGAGATAGAGAGAGAAGGATAGGTTTACATAAATAGAACGTGGACACCGGAGTGCCATATGGAAAAAGGGAATGTTTAAGAGAGCGATTCATTGAGATTGACTGAGGCATACCGAAGTGGTGGTGATGCTGGAGGAATACTCCGAAGAACGTTCACGGTAGGATCGACGAGAGCCGATTTCAGTGGATGAATACGACCGTTCAACTTCGCCCACTCTTAGCGAGTCGTACACCTGAGAAGGGAGAAGGTTCGAGAAGGGAATGGGGCACTGCACTCACTCTTCTTGTGCGGAAGGAGGAGAGAGGGGCGGCAGTCTCGCCTCCCTTCCCTTGCACTGAGATCACACAGTCCGTCGATGCCTCAAGTCAACCAATCAATTACTGTAAGAGGGACGAGAACGCACCTCTCCCAAGTCATTGCTGGCCACGCAGGTGTATGTTCCAGCGTCGTCCATTCTCGTGTTGAAGACCTCCAAAGTCGCCACTCCACTCCTGCCAGTCACATTGTTATATGATAGGGAGATAGACAGAGAGAGAGAGAGAGAGAAAAGAGAGAGAGAGAGAGAGAGAACTACTACTTCGAAGTAGGAAGTGTAACCTGAAGGTGCACTGCACTCGGTCTGCATCAACTGGCCGGCCGTCCTTGAGCCACTCGACCTTCGGACTCGGAATGCCTTGGAGTGAGCAGATCAGCTTACACTGGTGGTTCTTCTGGATGAGACGAGGGCGGAGAGGGAAGGAGAAGCGAGGCGGACTCAGCTGCTCTTCCACTTGCACCTGAAGAAGATTTCAAACTAAGAAGGAACCTTGATCGGTGGTCTTCAACAAACCTTTGGTGGAGAAGGCGCTCTCTTTGATGGTTCAAGGTGCTCGAATTTAGGCTCCGTTTTTGTTCGAATCACGTTCAAGAAGACAACCTGAGAGAATGACGTCATTCATGGCCATGAATAAAAGTGTGCCAAATGGAACTCGTTTAATGGCAAGGGAATGAAGAGAAGGTGAAAGAAGGATAAAGAAAGGCGTACTTCTTCCTTGGAGCCGTAAGAGTTGCTTGCCCTGACAGTGTATTCTCCACGGTCGTCCGCCTTCACTCGGTTGATTGTCAGTGCATAATCCTCCAATGTTTCAGATATAAAACATATGATAGAGATCTAATAAAAATAGTTGAGATAAACAATACAAGAAATATTAAACCTTGTCTGCGTATTTCTTCATGTACTTGACACTCTGCTTCAGTTCACGAGAATCACGATGCCAGGTGACCACGGGCGGAGAGGAGGCTGCAAAGAAGATATTAACATTCTAAGCCAGCCTGGGCCATGGGTCGCCCTCTCACTCTCTATCTCTCCCTCTTTCTCTCCCTCTTTATCTCAGTCTCTCTATCTCACCCTTCTCACTTTCAATTAGATCGTCATGGCTAACCAATAACACGGCAGGAGAAGTTCGCGCTCTGTCCTTCAGCGCATTCGGTGGACAAGGGTCGGATGATGAATCTTAAATAGGACAAGGTAATCAGAGGGTGATGCAGAGAAGGAGAAGAGAGAGAGAGAGAGAAAGAGCGCGAGAGAGAGAGAGAGACCGACCTTGGCTGTGCCTCCGAACGATCGAAGAATGCATCGTGCATGCTGTATTCGGACGGCCGATGCTTGCGGAGGGAGGAGAAATTTGCGATGCGACCGAGGGAGGGGTAGGGCTCCGGCCAGGCATCCTGTAGGAAAGGAGATGAATACACTGGACAGAGGGAAAGAGAGAGAGACAGAGAGTGAGAGGCAGAGAGAGGAAAAGAGAGAGAGAGACAGAGAGTGAGAGGCAGAGAGAGGAAAAGAGAGACAGAGAGACAGAGAGTGAGAGGCAGAGAGAGGAAGAGAGAGAGAAAGAGAGATTGCACTGACGTATTTCTTGCGAATGGAGTCTCTGATGGCAGTGTAGCGAGAGCTGGCGATCTCGGAGTCTCCGTCGGTTCTGTCACTGGCCAGCCAAGGGTGATCCAGTGCCTCGTGAATGGAGATTCTTTCGCTGAATCATGCAAAGGCATTAGAACAACCATCCTCTTCTAAGGGAAGCAGAAGTAAACCTGGGATCTCGGAGGAGCAGCTTCCTGATGAAGTCCTTTCCTTGTTCGGAAACGGAAGAGAAAGCAGAGTCGTTCATGTTCCAGTCACAAGCCTGCATTTCTCTGTCTTCTATGCTGAAGAATGAAAGGAGTTGGTAGAAACCTTGACGTTCTTGAGGGTATCCTCGTCGTTGTCTCCTCCGAAGGGAGTGAGCCCGGAGAGGAGGACATAGGAGAGCACGCCGACACTCCACATGTCAGTGAAGAAGCCGACCGACTTGCCCTCCGCCACTTCGGGGGCCGCGAATTCCGCAGTGCCAGTGGTCACCTGCCAGCGACATATTCTTCACACATTCATAGGAAAGGGGAAAACGAATCTGACCTTGACAGATTGCCTGGGGTCGAGATGAGAAGCGAGACCGAAGTCGATGAGTTTGATCTCGTTGCTTCTCTTCGTCGTGAACATGATGTTCTCCGGCTTCAGATCAAGATGCACGTAGTTGTTCTCGTGCATGTGACAGAGAGCAGCGCAGATCTGGATAAAGAAGAGAGAGAGAGAGAGAGAGAGAGAGAGAGGAAGAGAAGAGAGAGAGAGAGAGAGAGAGAGAGAGAGAGAGAGAGAGAGAAGAGAGAGAGAGAGAGAGAGAGAGAGGAAGGGAAAGAGTGAGAGAGAGAGAGAGAGAGAGAGAGAGAGAGAGAGTTGACTGACTTGTCTGATGTAATGAACAGCGTCAGCCTCGGTCATCTTGCTGGAGTCGTCTGCACACTTCTCGAATAGTTCTCCTCCTGACATGAACTCGTAGACCATGACCATCTCGTCTTCGTCTTCGTATGCGTCGTGGAGATGGATGAGCCCGGGATGGCGGAGGGCGGACATCGTCCCGATCTCCTTCCGCACTGTCTCCTTCAAGGACTCATCACATTATGGAACGAAATGTCAGATGGAATAGAGAATAAGAAAAGACCTTGTCAGCCTCGTGTGGAGTGTTGACGAACTTGGCGGCGAAGGTGTGTCCGGTGGCCTTCTCCACACAGCGATGGACAACTCCGAAGGCTCCAGAACCGATCTCCTCGAGGATGTCGTATTTGTCGTAGACTGAGTTATGCTTGATGTCAACCGGTTGCGGATAGTACTGCTTCCAGATGTCGAATACATAGCTGAAGAAACACGATTGCACTCTCTCTTATTCCCTCTGTCAACGTACGCATCGTAATTCTCAGTGGTGACTCCCTTTCCTCGGATGACCTTGCCCTGGTCATCAACATCCAGATCTCCTCTTCTCCTCTTCTTCGATCCAGGAATGAGAATGGGAGCGGTTGGCTCGCATGGGCGGGAGACGCCGTGCTTGTTTTCGGCTGAGATTCTGAACTCGTACGTCGAATTCGAGCGGAGTCCCTGAAGAAGAAAAAGAGCGTGAAGATAGAAAGAGAGAGAGGAAAGGATTGACCTCCACAGTGAGATAAGTGTATCTGGAGCGAGCGCATTCCGTCCACGAGCCTCCATTGATGTCTCTTTTCTCGACAATGTACTGAGTGACGAGACTTCCTCCATCCAGTGACGGTGGTTTCCACGACAGAATCGCCGCGTTCTCCAAGACGTTCTCGACAATCGGGAATCGCGGCGGCTCCGGCCGGTCGGCCACAGTCATCGTGAGTGAACCCGAGTCTTGTCCCACCGAGTTCTCCACCACCACTCGGTACTGGCCGTAGTCCTCGCGGGTCGCATTCGTGATCTTCAGCACCGCGAACCTGCACAGAAGTTAAAGATATTCCCCACTATGAACATACATAGATTCCCATTTCAAGAACGAGACGAACTTGTCGTCGGTGGAGATGGAGTACTTGGCTCCGTTCTCAATGGCCTCTCCATCCTTTGTCCATCTCGACTTCGCAGCTGGGAATGCCTTGTATGGGATGCGCAGTTCGATCGTCTCTCCCTTCAAGACACCATCTTCATTATTATGAAATGCAAGGGGATGAAACGAGAAAAGAAACGGAAGAACCTTCTGGGCCTCGACGCCGCCGTGATAACGAGGAGGAATGAAGACGCGTGGCTTGGCTAAATGAGATCCGATCGAATACAGAATAGCAGAGAGAAAACTGTGAGAGATGGAGAGGGTGCCAGAGAGACGGAGAGAGATCGAGAGAGTAGAGAGAGAGAAAGAGAGAGAGAGAGAGAGCATAGAGTGAGGCGTACTCTTGATCTGTAGCTGCGCCCGCGTGCTCTTGGTGCCTGCCCGGTTGCTAGCTCTGCACGTGTACTCGTCGATGTCTTCCGTGCCCAAGTCGTTGATGATGAGGACCTAGTGAAGAAGGAAAGATGAAGATGAGTGAGTGGAAGAGAGGAACCTGCGTCTCTCCCTTGTCAAGGATGGTGTACTTGCTGGTATCGACGAGTTCCTTCGTTCCCTTGAACCACGCAATCTGAAAGAGCAGATGAGTTAGAGAGAGAAAAGGGAAGGCCGATGCATACATCCGGTCGCGGACTGCCGCCGATCTTGCACTCGAGAGTCACGCTGCGGCCAGTCTCAGCAGTCGCATCGGAGAGTGGCGAGATGATACGAGGAGCGTCGCCCCCTCCCACGCCGTGGAACTCCATCGTGTCACTGCAATCTCTCTTTCTATCACTCCTCTTCTCTCTCTTTCTCTCTCTCTTTCTCGCTCTTTCTCTCTTTCTCTCTCTCTTCTCTCTCTCTCTCTCTCTCTCTCTCTCTCTCTCTCTTTCTCTCTCTTTCTCTCTTTCTCTCTCTCTCTCTTTCTCTCTCTCTTTCTCTCTCTCTCCAACACTGACAGTTCGACCGGCTCGCTAAGTCCAGCGTCGTTGGATGCATAGATTTTGAAGTCGTACTTGCGTCCCTCGACGAGATTCGGCACCGTGAAGTTGTGGGATGGCACTGGATTCGTTGTTAGCCTTCAAATGCAATGGTTGGATGATTTGCTGGCACGCCTTATGCAAACGATTTGACAGATCAGACCTGATCCAGGCTTCCTGGCCAGCTTCTCTCTTCTCGATGATGTATCCTCTGATACGACCTCCACCATCGGTCTGTGGTCGGTTCCACGAGAGGACAACCGAGTCCGGACCCACTTCACTCACCTGCATCAGACTGGCTGATAGATCTGATCAAGGACTAGGAAAACTCTGGTTTTACGTCTTTCGTTGAGTTGACCTCAGGATTAAGGGGCAGACTGGGCGGATCGAATGGAAGGCGAGTGATGATCGAGTTCTCGCCAACCAGCGGAGCGCCCTGCATCATGCTTTCTCTTTCGCTTTCTCTGACTTTCTCTCTGCTTTCCCTCTCTCTGCTCTCTCTCTCTCTCCCTCTCTTTCTCTCTCTCTCTCTCTCTCTCTCTCTCTCTCGTTCCCCTCCACTCCCAACGTATCCCTCTAACCTGGCCATTCTCGTTGCAGGCAGAGACGCGGAATTCATATTCGTGGTTCTCGAAGAGACCCGCCACGATAAAGGAGAGATCGCGTACTGAAATAGGGAAATGAAGGAAAGAAGAAGGGAGGGATGAAGAGACCAGAGGATGCGACGGTTGTCCACTCGTCCTTCATGACATCCCTCTTTTCGATGATGTAGCTCGTGATCTTCGATCCTCCGTCGTCCACGGGCGGCCGCCAGTTCAGAGACACGTGAGTCAGGCCGATGTTAGAGATGCCAAGAGGACCCTGAGATGGATTGCCCTTTCTCTCTTCTTTCTTTCACTCGATACCTGCGGGGCAGAAGGCAATCCGGTGACATTGAGCCAGAAGCCAGTGGAGGCTTCCCCGCTGTCGTTGCTGACGGTGTACTCGTATCTGCCAGTCTCGGTGTTGTGCAACTCGGGGATGGTGATGAGTACGTGGTCGTCGAAGTCAACGAGGCGAATCGTCGGATGGTCGGGGCTGATCTCTTCCTTGTTCAGAGTGAGCGAGTGAGTGAAGGGCGCCGTTCCGGAGAAGTAGATCTTCAGACGGACCATGTCACCCTCGGGAAGAATCGTGCTTGGCACGTCCTTCTCAATCACCGGCGGCGCTGCAAGAATCCTCGGTTATTCAGTTCTTCTTCGTATTGAGATGCCTCAGGCAACCAGCAACTAAAGCAACAAAGATGCCTTGCACGATGAGTCTGGCGGTGGCGGTGTCGGTGCCGTAGGGGTTAACCAATTGAACAGTGTACTCCCCGGCGTCGATGTCCCAGACCTCCTTGATGGTGAACTTGTAGATGCCGTCGTGCTCCTCGAAGCGGTAGCGAGAACTCTCCGGCAGCTCGCGTCCATTTCGTAGCCATCTCAACATTCCTTTATCAATAACTACTCTCTATATTATGCAAGGGGAAGAGAGTACCGCGCAGTTGGAGTTGGCCTGCCCACTCCCTCGCAAGTGAAGATGGCGCGGCGGTTGTAAGGCTGAGCAGTATCCGACGGCTTCACTACTATCTGAGGGCGAGAGCCTCCCGCTTCCTTCAATGCAAAGAGTGAAGACTAGTTTCAGAGAGATTGACAGAGACACAGAGAGAAAGAGAGAGAGGCAGAGAGAAAGAGAGAGAGACAGAGAGAGACAGAGAGAGAGAGAAATGGAATGGAAAAGATGCCTGGATCTTGATCGGAGCAGTAGGCAGAGACGGCAGACCACGGCCATACTTGTTCTCCGCCACCATTCGGAATTCGTAATCGTGGAATTCCTTCATCATGTATTTCATGAGAATTACCACATTTATCACATAGAAAGTAGAATAAATTGATACAACTAAAAAGAACAAGCAGTGTACCCTGAGGTTCGGAACGGTGTACTCCGGGTTGATGATATTGTAGTCAGAGACAGTCAGCCATTGGTTCGAGCCGTACTCTCGTTGCTCCACATAGTAACCAGTGATCTTGAAGAATTGCACATTTTCTTCCGTCCTTTAGATTTCTACGTCTTCTCTCTCCTAATCGTTACCTTGGATCCTCCATCATCGAGAGGGGCATGCCATGTGAGAGTGACGTGGTTCCTTCCGATGGAGACAGCCGACGCCTGCGAGGGTGGACCGGGCGGGCCGTACAGGGGCTTCAGTTGCACTCTGGACAAACATTTTTGTACGAAATAATGCCTAGAATGAATTAATATGTCATTCCATGTGCCTAATATGCAAGTGTAAGCATATGCGATTTTAACTAAAATCAGCAAAACTAAGGTTCCGCCGAGATTCGAACTCGGGTTACTGGATTCAAAGTCCAGGGTGTTAACCGCTACACTACGGAACCGCACGGCCGAGCTCTCGTTCAGTCAATTGTCAAGAGAGGGCAGACTAGATTTTTCCATCATTTTGCAGATAGAAATAGAAGAAGCTAGCTGACTTGTTGGATGGCTGAGATGCTCTGCCATAGCCAGCGGCGTTCTTCGCAATCACGCGGAATTCATACTCGCCGCAGTCATGGAGGCCAGTCACCTGGAGAGAGCGAGAGATAGAGAGAAGCAGAGAACGACAGAGAGAGAACGAGATAGAGAAAGAGAAAGAGGAAGGGAGAGAGCGAGAGTGAGAGGGGAAAGAGAGGGAGTGAGCGAGTAACAATAGCAGAGAAGGAGTGAAGTACAAGAGAGAGATGACAAGACTTTATACCATTGCTGAACACTTACAATTAGAGTGAGATGAATGTGAAAGTGCAAACCTTGAATTCGTTGCCGCTGATCGGAGAAGTGTTGGCTGTGACCCACTAAAAAGAATAATTTATTTTTTTTGTTATCACGAAGTCTGCTTTCCCTTTGGCAGCCAGTCAATATCCGCACCTTTGTAGAATTACCCTCGCGGTACTGGATGTTGTATCCAATGATCTTGGAACCGCCATCGGATGCAGGTGGATCCCATTCGATGCGAGCCCATGTCCTAAGAAAGATCTCTCTTTCTCTCTCTCTCCCCTCTCTATCTCCCTCTCCCTCTCTCTCAGTCCTTATCTCTCTCTCTTCATCTCTCTCTCTCTCTTTCAACCTGTCAGTCTCTCGAACGGTGGGCGGATCTGGCTGGCCGGGAACAGTGAACTGGTACTTGGCAGTAATGGGATCCCTGCTTTCGAGTGGATCAGAGATGCCGTACTGATTCTCTGCCCGGATGCGGAAGAGATACCTGAGGATAACGAATAGTGACAGTCTCCCTGTTCCCACTTCGAACCTTTCATTCTCGAACAGATTCGGCACGGTGAAGTTGAGATTGCGCACGAATGACGTCACCTGGAAGGGAAGGAAATAGAATGAGGAATGCAATGGAATTCATACCTTATCCCATCGAGGAGGCTCGCCACTCTTGAGATGGCACTTCTCCACGATGTAATTCGTGACTGGAGCACCGCCATCCGATCTGAGCAGAGCAGCCAATGGAACAAGATATTCACCTTCTGGGTATAAAGCCTACTTTGGTGGATTCCACTTGAGGTTGCAGCAGTCCGGAGTGATGTCCGTGATCTCGAGAGGGCCCTCAGGCGGCGACGGCTTGTCCACCACCTTTAGGCGGATGTCCGCGGAGTCGCGGCCCAGGCTGTTCTCCAACTGAAACGAGACTTCATTAAGAGAGAAGCAGAAGGGAAGAATGAGAGTTCTACCAATCATGTATGGTTAGGAAAAATAATGATGAAGAAATGAAGAATATCGGCACCGTTATTCGATAGATGCCCGAATCGGACAGCTCGCATTTCTCGATGTTGAGCTGCGCGAGGTAGTCGTTGCCTTCCTGGACATGTCGCTTGTCCCTCCCGTCCAGGGAGATCTCCTCCTTCTGCCTGCAAAGAAAACCACTCTCAATTACAGCTACTCGAGAAGAGGAAGAACACGCACCAGATGATCTTCGGCAAAGGAGAAGCTGCGTATGGAACGAGAATCTTGGCAGTCTCTCCAGCATACGCAATCACATCCTGACAAGTGAACAGTCCCGATTTTGAATGCTAAGAATAAATGAAGAGAGAGAGAAAGAGAGAGGGAGAGAGAGAGATAGAGAGAGAGAGAACCCTAGCAAGAAGACCCATGTTAATCTTGGGTGCAGTGGGAGATCGATCGGCTGCGATGGGAGCTGAGCTGGCAGACCATTTGCTCTGCCCGGCTGCGTTCACTGCCGACACTCGGAACTCGTATGTCTTCTAAAGAAATAAAAAATAACCAGCGAAAAAAGGAAAGGGTGAGAGAGAAAAAGAACTAAACGGATAAGATATGTACCTTGGGAGTGAGACCGGTGACTCTGCACTTGGCATCAGGAATAGTGCCGAAGACAGCCTTGGTCCATCCAGAAGGGCTGCCGACTTCACGCTTCTCGAGGACGTATCCCTAAATAAGTTAATTCGTTGGAGTAAGAGTCAGAAACAGAATGCGAGTGGAGAGAGAGAGAGTGAGAGAGCGAGAGAGATTGAGCGAGAGAGAGAGTAATAGAGAGTGAGAGAGCGAGAATATGTACCTGAATCGGGGCTCCTCCATCATGGAGTGGCCTATCCCACGAGAGAACGATAGCTTCTTCACTGGTCTCAAGAGCCTCAGGCGCACCCGGAGCATCCGGAACGTCGAATGGATTCTTTGCAACTTAAATACGCAATATTTAGACTTCAACAACATGTTTATAAACAGAACTAGTGATAATAGTTTTAAAGCACTTAGCTAACCAATAGGATCAACAGTCTGGAGAGGCTCGCCGATTCCGTACTGGTTCTCGGCCGAGACACGGAATTCGTAAGGGGTGTTCGCATCCAGATTACGCACTCGGAAGGACGTGCCGATTGGTTGGCCGACCTGCATGGCAACTTATTCCTATTAAATAACAGATATCCAAGAAAACGAGAAAAGGAAGTGAACGACGGTACGAACAGTAGACAATAAATCATTTACCTTCACCCATTCACCACCGGGAGCTCTCTTCTCAACGACGTAATTTGTTACCTGAAAATTATTTGAGATAGAAAATCAGCAAAATGAAAAGATGTAATAAGCGTACATTGTCTCCACCGTTGTCCTTCGGAGGGAGCCAGTGGAGTGTCATGGCCTCCCCGGAGACATCTGAAGCCGTAAGGGGGCCCGTCGGCTTGCCAGGAGCATCCAGGACAGTCACGTTCAGCCTGCGAGTAAGCACCACTTCTTACATTCATACGGCAGAGGAGGAGGAAAAGGCACTGACTTGGCGGTGTCCTTGCCGAATCTGTTGGAGACGTTGATCTTGTAGGGGCCGGCATCGCTGCGATTCGAGTTCTTCGTGGTGATAATGATCTCAGATGGCGTGACCTGCAACCCCTTCTGATGATGTCTTTGCTCCCACTGAATCTTCTGCTAACCTCGAAGGTGGTTCTATCATCTTCGAAGACTTCCTTCGTAGCGTTGAAGAGATCAACAAGCGGCTTCGGGTTTCCGCCAGAGTACGGAATCTTGATTTCGATTGTCTCGCCAGCGCGGACGACAATGTCTTTGAGTTCTGGAATTTCTCTTCCATCAAAGTTCTTAGGTGGGAATAATAAAAGAAGAGACCGCTGAGGTCGAGAACCGGCCGGCCGGGCTGCTCTTGGATCACAGTGAGATCCGACGGCTTGGAAGGCTCGCCTTCTCCTGCGCTGTTCACTGCGATCACTCGGAACTCGTACTCGTCCTGCAACTCTTCCCTGTTCATGATCCATAGCAAGAAGTAAGAGTCGCACCTTCTCCTTGAGATTCGGGACAGTGAGATTGAGATCCTTGGTTGGCTTGGCATTCACTCGAGTCCAGTCATCGTCGCCTCGCTTCTTCTTCTCCACGATGTATCCGTCGATCGGAGCACCGCCCGTGTTCAGAGGAGGCGTCCACAACACTTCCGCAGAGTTCTTCGTCACCTCAACAATTTGATGAATACTGACAATGTGATAGATACATACATAGATGATAGAGGGGATAGCAAGAATCTATGGCTGCTTCACCTTGCCAATGCGGGGAGCTTCCGGAGCGCCAGGGGGTTCGACGTATGGCCTGCAGGTCACTGGGTCAGTGCCGCCACTGGCAGCGCCCTCTCCAGCTGCATTGACTGCACGCACACGGAATTGATACGTCTCACCCTCATGGAGGCCTAAAGAGAGAGAATGAACATGAGGAGATGAGAGAGAGAGGGAGAGAGGAGGAAGCGAATCAAACCTCGAACAGTGCACTCTGTTCCCTTGACAAGGGCCATCTTCACTGGAGCCCAATCTCCGCCTCCCTTCTTCTCGAATCTTTCAATGACATAGCCGAGGATCGGAGCGCCTCCATCATCTCTGAATGGAGTAATTGGAAGGGAGCAGATAAGAGAAGCGACCACTCACCGTGGAGGATTCCATTTGAGTGACACTTCATTCGTGTCGTAGCCAGTGACTTCTGGAGTCGACGGCGCGCCAGGCACATCGAATGGATCCCTGAAAACCACTCAGTATGAATAGTTCACATTTTAGGATCTTCAAAACCAGGCAAGACTGAAAGCCTGGAGCTGACCGAATGGTGACTGGAACTCCTTCGAGTGGCTCTCCCAAACCGACGTTGTTCTCAGCACGAACACGGAAACGGTACTGGGCTCCATTCGTGAGGCCGCGCACAGTTTGAGTGCACGCGAGAGTGACTCCCGGAACCTTCTCCCAGTACTGGCTGGCCTGCTCCTGGTACTCCACACGGTACCCGATGATCTCCGATCCACCATCCTCTTTTGGCGGCTCCCATGCAAGTGTGGCAGAGCTGAATGTAGAGCATGAGAACATCTTTAAATCAATGTCAAATAATTGTAATAAAAAGGTAGGAGTGAAAGATACCGCCGAGTGATTTCTGGGTACGTGAGATTGACGGGAGGCCCTGGCTTGTCGATCACAGTGATCTTGATGTTTGCCTTGGCGTCTCCGTATTCATTGGATGCACTGATGGTGACCTGAATGGAATGGGCCATGCAATCCTCTCTTCGATGGAACAGACTGACCGGTCCCTCGTCGCTCTTCCTGGCTGCTTTGATGCTCAGCTTCGTAATGCTCGCAGTCGTCTCAATGCCTCAACGAAGATTCCAAACTTACAAAAGATCCAAGCTGCTTTTGAAAAGTAGATAAAGAAGAAAGGGAGACTAACCAGGAACAGTTGTGCCATTTCGCTTCCATTCTACAGTTGGAGTGGGCGAGCCAGAGAAGGGAATCACGATCTCGAGAGGATCTCCAGCCTAGGATCAGCAAGTCATGTACTAATGATAGTAATATGAAAGGATAATAGAATATGACGAGAAAACTGCGAACCTTGACACGGAATTCTTTGCCATCGATGCCAAGATCGAAAGCGGGAGGCTCGAACATTGGCTTGGCAGTGATGAGTTGGGATGGATCGGAAGGTTTGCCAGGACCGGCCTGGAAGGAGAAAGAGTTGCCGAGACTTGATAATCTCTTCTCTCACCTTGTTGACAGCAACAACTCGGTACTCGTACGTGTGATCCTTCTGGACCCGAGTGTCCGAGAACGTTGTTCCTGCATTCAAAGCAAGTAATTAAAATACTGGGGAAAATTAAATAAAGCTCACCATGGACTGGATTCGTGTTCACTTTGACCCATCTGCCAGTCTTGACGTCCTTTCTCTCAAGGTCGTAGTGAGAGATTGGTGATCCTGAGATGGAAGACATTTTTTCCCGTTTTGACCTGGTTGCATGTCTAAGTAGATATGTATGTACATACCACCGTTGTCCTTCGGCGGATCCCAAGCGAGGTCGATGTGGTCAACGTCCGCATCAGTGATCTACATTCACATTCATTGATGTCTAATTGAAAGGAGAAGATGTAGATTAATCAACCTTTGGCTGTCCAGGCTTTCCAGGAGTGCCGAAGGGATCCTTTGCAAGCACAGTTCCTTCAGTGTTCAGAGGGTCAGATCTAAAGACTTACTATTGAACGTTCAGATCTTCTTTACCTTCCTCTTTCCGGTCTCAATACTCACCGTCCGAAGGTGTTCTCAGCCGAGACTCGGAATTCGTATTCGTGTCCTTCCAGGAGCTTTGGCACGGTAATTGATGTTCCGGTGACAAAGGCAGCGACAGGCACCCAACTGTTCGTCTTCGTGTCTCGCTTCTCTACCACGTAGTTGGAGATCTGAGAAAGAAATAGTAACGTTCATGACATTAGAAAGTCAAAGGAAGCAACAACATGACCGATAATAGAAAGCTCTACCTCTGCCCCGCCGTCATCCTCCGGTGGCTGCCAAGAGAGCACGCAGCTGTCCTTTGTGACATCCGAGACATCGAGAGGTCCGACCGGAGCAGATGGACGGTCTGAACACTTTCTTTCAATAAGGTTCCAAGAGTCGTTAAAAAAATACGCTACAAAAAATGTACTGAAACTATCTAGGCGAAAAATGAGATTAAATGAGACAAGCCTTGAACGATGACTTCGAAGACACCTTCGTCCTCTCCGATCTCGTTAGACACCTTTAAATTACACAATTTAAGAAATTCATCGGTTTTCTTAGCAAAGAACCACAAAAAGGAAATTGCTGAAATCATGCCTTGAGAGTGTAATTGCCAGATTCGCTTCGCTTAGCAGCTGGGAAGAAGATGCTGGTGACGCCTGAAAGTGAATGGCTGGAAGTGGACGGAAAGAGAGAAAGCGAGTGAGTGACTCACCAGTCTTGCTGTCCACCAGCAACTCGGGCTGCAGGGGCGCGCCCTCTCGGAACGTCCAGGTAGGAGTTGGATCTGGCGCTCCCACGAATTCGACCTGATGCCCATTGAACAAAAATTTTAATTTTCAAAATAACTATCTTGCCTTTTAAACGCTTTTTTATTTAAGAAGTCGAAAAAATTTTATATTTGCAAAGGGAAAACAAATAAAAGTTCACCTCGAGGGTGTGTGAGAATCCGGCTTTGACTTTGAACTTTCGCTGGGTCGTCATGATCTTTGGCTTCACTGCAATCATTGATGAAAGTAAGTGCTACCGATAAGCAATATCAGATAGCAGAAACTATGATGAGAATAGGTTGAAAAGAACGAACGATATCTCGGACGAGTGAGCGTAGAATCGGAGGGATCGGAAGGATCCGAGGGGCCGACTTCGTTGACGGCAATGACGCGGAGTTCGTATTCAACTCCCGGCTTGAGATTCTCAGCCGAGAACGACGTTCCACTCGTTTTGCCAGCCTCCATCCACACCGGGCTGCCCTTCTCCTTCTTCTCGATGATGTACTGCTGGATCTGCAACGGAGACTTCATAGGAAGTGGCCGCAAGAGATATCGAGAGTATCAGGAGGAAGACGAAGGAGAGCGTAGTAAGAAGAACTCAATTCCGACCGGCAATCCTCCGTTGTTCACTGGTGGTTTCCAAGTGATGTCAATGCGATCCTTGTCCCAGTCAACTACTTCGGGCTTCTCCACCGCATCCGGCACTTCTGCAAGAAAATTAATGGATCACAAAATAAAATCAAGTGTGGGAGAATTAAATTACGAACCGAATTGGTTCTTGGCAACAATGGCATCATCTCCTTCGAGAGGCTTCGATTCTCCCTGAAAAGAGGAAGATGAAGAGGGCTCATCCTCTGTCAATGAATAAACGTGCCTGGAGGTTGACAGCCTTGATGCGGAACTGGTATTCCTTTCCGGGAATCAGCTTGCCCACTTTGGCAGTCGTGTCAGAGAACTGCCCGACCTGAAAGAGCAGGAGAATAGTTTCTCTCGCTCTCCCTCTGAGAATCTTCTTCTTTCTCTCTTTGACCTCTTGCCAAGTTCCTCTGCTCGTGTCCATCTTCTCCACCACGTAATGCAGAACATCGGATCCGCCGTTATCAGTGGGAGGCTTCCAGTTCAGAGTGCAGCCTTCCTTGTGCACCTGAAGGAGGCAGAGCCACTCAGGAAGTTATTCAGTGTAATCTAGATATGGTGACTGAGCATTACTAAACTCGAATCATCCTGTAACTTAGGACTGACCTCGTTGATCTTGAGCGGTCCTTCGGGACTGGATGGCACGTCCAGAACTGTGACTGTGCACTGCGCACTGTCTTTGCCGTGCTCGTTCTCCACTGTGATTCGGTACAGACCGGCGTCCGAGCTGAAGCAACGTTTGTCAAATGAAAGAGGAAAAGGGGAGGGAGAGATATGTAACTAGAGAACAAAGGAAAGAGAAGAGACCGCTGAGCAGCGAAGATGGAGAACTCGGAATGTGTGGGAGAGTTCGTGATGAGGGCCCGTCCATCTTCCTCTTGGGCCACATCATTCACCTTCCAGGTTGCCTTGGGTGCTGGTTCTCCTTCGAAGGAAACCTTAAACATTTCATATTAATTCTTCTTCGAATCCTGTTAGATTTATCCCATCACTTGATAAGCGGTTGAAAATAATAAAGAATTTTCTCGAACATCGAGCTTGATGGGTTGTCCAGCGCGGACACGAAGATCAAGGAGACCCGCGAGATTAATCTTCGGAGCCACTTCAAAGATATGTTACTCTAATAAATCTCACCTAAATATTCATTAAAACTTACTCTTGCGTGGCTTGGCGACGATGTTATCAGTGGGCTTCGAAGGCTTGCCAGGGCCAGCCTGAAGTGATCATTTGATGACTACAAGGTACTCGACGATGTAAATGTAGAGAAGGAGAAATAAGAGGAACCTTGTTGACAGCCTTGACTCTGAACTGGTAAGTCTCGCCAGGAGTGAGCCCTCGCGCAGTCGCCTTGCACGCATTTCCTTTCACTTCTGCGCACGGAACCCATTCGCCGTACTTGTCCTGGACATCAAAATCCTCCCCCAGTGTCATAAAAAATTATGACTGTGTCGATTCGAATACTGCCTCTTTTTCTTCGAAAATAGCGTTTTAATAAACGTTAATTGAAAATGCAAAAAAAAAGAAAATGAAAACCTTCTTCTCGACAACGTAGCCGTCGATGGGAGCGCCTCCGTCATTGATTGGCGGCTTCCACTCCAGATCAACGTGGTCCTGTCAATTGCAACATTTAAACATTCTCTCCTCCCAGCGGTTCTCTCTCCTCTTGTTCTCTGACCTTGTCCCAGTCCACGGGGGTGACGTCAGTCGGCTCTCCCGGTTCATCGTAGGGATTCTTGGCGACGAATGCATCGTGCATGGTGAGCGGGACGGACTGGCCTTGCTTGTTCACGGCTTTCACTCGGAACTGAACAATTCCACTTGATACAATGTAAGAGAGTAATCGTGGCTGACCTTGTACTCATGTCCTTCTCCAAGCTTGCCAACCTTCAGCGTCGTGTCTGATGTCTCACCGCACTAAGAAAAAAAAGATACAAATAGATGAGAAAGAAAGGAATAACACAGCTAAACATGAGAAGGATAGAAGGAGTGAGAACGACTGACTGGAACCCAGCGGCCACCGTCTTCTTCTTTCTCCACAATGTACGACGTGATTGGTGAGCCTCCATCGTCCTCTGGCGGATTCCAGCTAGAAACGTCAACATTGCATTTCAGCAAGAGAAGAGCAAGTAGAATAATCTATCTTTTCTCTCTTTCTCCTCTCTTACTCTCCCCCCTTCTCATTCTTACTGGAGCAGACAGCCCTCCTTGGTGATATCAGTCGCCTTCAAGGGCCCAGCTGGAGCATCCGGTACGTCTAAAATAAGCAAGCGAAATGAAAGAGTGGGCAAAAAGAGAAAGTAGACGCTAACCGAGCACATTAACATCGACTTCGTGTTCGTCCTTGCCGGAATCGTTGGTTGCAACAATCTTGTACATTCCCGAGTCGACGCGACCAGAATCTTTCGTTGCCAACTTAGTGTTGTTATCCGTCGAGTTGTCAATCTTCGTTCGATCGGAAGAGAAGAGCGGAGAACCATTCAGGAACCATTCCACCTGCAGACAATCGATATGAATGAGGAAGACTTCCATTCTTTGTCTCCTTCGAACCTTTGGATTCGGCTCTCCTTCAATGTTGACGTCGAAGTTGATTGTCTGGCCGGCTCGGACACGAACGTTCGTGAACATTGCTCGGTCGATCTTTGGAGGAACTGAAACGACTCTCCCCGTGCTAATTGCAATTCTAAACAGTCAAATTCTTCAGCCTGTAAAACTAACGATGCCGAGGCTTCGCGACGAGAGTGCGGCTCGGGTCAGAGGGAGACGACTGGCCAGCCTAGACAACATTTCCCTTTTCTTACCACATCCCAGATATCACCTCGCCATTCACAAACCTTGTTGATTGCCTTGATACGGAACTGATAAGTCTGCCCCGCCTTCAGGCCGTCGACAGTCGCCGTCGTCTGGTCTGCCGGCACCTGAAAAGAGTTACAGATGAGAAGAGAGAGAGAGAGAGGTAGAGAGAGAGAGAGGAGAGAGCAAGAGAAGAGAGATATAGATAGAGAAAGGGATAGAGAGACAGAGAGAAAAGGAAAGAGGAATAACCTGTGGCCCAGCCACCCATTCTCCGTGCGGTCCAGTCTTCACTTCCACTAGATAGGCCTCGACCGGCGCTCCTCCGTCGTCCTTGGGCGGTGTCCATTTCAAGTCGGCGTGGTCCTAGAATATATCAGTTTTTAAAGTGACCAAGAAGTGCCAGCAGAAATGTAAATAGATATTAAGACAGCGAATCGACCTTATCCCAGTCGACAATCTCAGGCGTTCCTGGCTTGTCGGCAGTGTCGAAGGGATCCTTCGCGATGATGGAAGTCTTCGCCTCGAGAGGATCCGACTCGCCGTACCGGTTGACAGCCTATGCAAAAATAGATCAATAGAAAGGTTTTTTTTATTTTACGAATATAAACATAAGTCAATGAGGCTTATTGAATGACCTTGACGCGGAACTTGTACTCGTGTCCGGGAGTCAAGTCGTCCACCTGAAGATGTAATAATTGTGATTAGCTGCGAGTACTCGTAGATTCTCTCACCTTGAAGTGAGTGTTCGGAGACTCTCCACACGCTGTCCATCTACCAGTTAGCGCGTCCTGCTTCTCAAGCACGTAGTGCGAGATCTAAGGATCATCATTATCTTTCGTTCCTCTCCCCTTTTCTTTTTTCCATTAAGAGTAGGCCAGAAGCAAAATGAAATATTAACATCAGCTCCCCCGTCATCGGAAGGCGCCTTCCACGCCAGTTCGCAGCCATCCTTCGTGACGTTGGAGATGTCGAGTGGCCCACCGGGAGTAGTTGGGTGGTCCAGGACGGTAACCTTCAAGGGTTCTCAGCATTTCCGTGTACTCCTATCACGTTCCATCTCTTCAAATCATACGCAGCGACAAACAATTTATTTTATTGGTACGACAGATGAAATTAATACGGACCTTGACTTCAGCTGTGTCTGTGCCATTGCAGTTCTGGGCCTTTATGATGTAGGTGCCAGTGTCATCTCGGAGGGCTCGTTTCACCACAAACTGAAAGATATCGACTTCCAGATAGAAGGGAAGATGGTGGAGGTCATGTCTGACCTTCGTGCGGTAGTCCTCGTTCTGAATCTTCATGCGATCATCGTTCTCGAGGGGCGTTCCGCCGAAGGACCACGTGATCTCTGGTGGTGGTTCACCCGACACGGGGATGTTCAGCGAGAACTCTTGGCCAGCTCGCACCTCAAACAAATTTATTACTCATCAAGCACTGTCGTTATAACTGTTTTATTAACCGCATCTTCCGCTCTTTTTACTAAAAGAAATATTCTTAAAGATGAACCTTGATCTCTTGAATTGCAGATCGATCGATCTGAGGCGGAAGATTGCGCGCTTTGGTGACGACAGTGTTGGAGCCATCTGAAGGATCTCCGACGCCGGCCTTGTTCTTGGCTCGGACTCGGAATTGGTATTCCTCACCCTCCTAAAGAGATGTAAATTGATGAGAGTGAATCGGACAAAGAAGGTGCTCACTTTGAGATTGTCGATGGTTGCCGTCAGCTGGTCCGCTGGCACCTTCTTGCACTCGGTCCACAACGGAGAGAACTTATCCTGCAAACGAAACAAATCCCCAATGAGTTCCTCGTAATCTCGCAGACGCACCTTAATCTCGATGACGTACTCTTCGATCGGCGCCCCTCCGTCATTGACTGGCGGCGTCCATTTAATGTCCACGTGGTCCTATAAGAATTACCACACATGAGTCTCAGTAAATGCAATGCTCTGCACGCCATGTACATATAAATAAGCATGGAGAGAATTCTGAGGATGAGTGAATGGAGGGCGTGCCTTGTCCCAGTCGACAATATCTGGTGCGGCGGTCTTGCCGGGCTTATCGAAGGGATCCTTTGCGAGAGTGGCTCCAAAGGTCTCGAGAGGAGCCGATTCTCCTTCGGCGTTCACTGCAGCCACGCGGAACTGAAACTAGTGACTTGTCACCTTGAGATCTCTCAAATGACAATTTCAACAGATTTAATACCATCTAGTCTAATATAAAGTATCCTTGCCTTGTATTCGTGACCGGGAATTAGACCGTCAACAACTGCCGTTGTCTGATCTCCTGCTACCTGAAGCAAGGTAATCCGTTTTTCTTAATGTTTTTATATTCCTTCATGAACCGCCAGTAGCTGAAAGAAAAAGAAAAGTGACCTTGGCAGCTGGAACCCATCGGCCGGTGGCAACGTCAAGCTTCTCGATGACGTAGTTGTCAATGGGAATACCACCATCGTCTTCTGGAGCTCTGCAACATTGCTAACCGTTTAATACAATCTTCATTTCATTGGTTAGATTATAGAGCACCATATAATACTTAGCACAAAGACTGCAGAAGAGTGACATGCAAAGAGAGAAAAGGAAACCTCCAATCGAGAGTGCAGTGGTCTGCGAAGACATCAAGGACATCCAGCGGGCCAAGAGGCGGAGTCGGCTTGTCTGAATGCTTCTTGTCACCTTCTATCCTCTCATCACCAATTATGTACTTACCGATAACAGTGATCTTGACGGAAGCTTCGTCTTCTCCGTTACAATTGACAGCCTTGATGGTGTAGATGCCACTGTCGCCTCGTTCAGTTTGACGAATCTTGACAATTACCGATAAGTCATTTCATCATTTGATGAATATCTGAAAAAGCGACACCTGAATCTTGGAGAGATAGTCGGGGTTGTCGAGTTTGACGCGAGCGCCGTGTCGGATCTCCGCGCCGTGCGGATAAAACCAAGAAACTTCCGGGACTGGCTCGCCTTCCACTGGCACCTGCAACCGCCATCCATTGGTTACACTTGACACTGACTGTTCAATTGGTGACTGGATTCAAACGAGAACCTCGAAGTTGATCATCTGGCCAGCCTTGATTGTCATGTTCACTAGAGGTTTGCGGTCAATGCGCGGGGCCACTAAAATGGCAGAATGATTCTCCAATTCATAAGCGAGCGAACAAGACGTAGTAAAAAAAACGAACAATTTCTTGGCTTAGCGATGATAGGCCTCGAGGCATCGGAAGGATCGGAGGCGCCGCCCTTGTTGACAGCAACCACTCGGAACTCGTACTCTTCATTCGGAGTCAGATCGGGAATCGTCGCCGTAGTCTGGCCACCGGGCACGGTCACGGCCGGCTCCCATCTTCAGTCAGGGCTCATTACAAGACATCCAGCACAGAGCTGTTAAGCTTAAAGGGATGATCTCACCGTCCGTATTTCGACCGTTTCTCGACCTGGTACTCGGTGATCGGAGCACCGCCGTCCGTGAGAGGCGGATCCCACTGCAAAGGGGCAGAGTTGGAGCCAGCTAGGATTTGACATTGAAGGAAACCTTAATGTCCACATGGTCGTTGTCCCAGTCGGTGGGCTCAGGCTTTCCTGGCTTGCCCGGCCGGTCGAATGGATTCTTGGCAAGGACGTCTGAGTCGTTCTCGAGGGGCTCCGAAGCTCCTTCACTGTTCACGGCTTTCACACGGAACTTGTAGTGGTCACCCTGAGGGAAGGTAGGCATGATCTAGGAACTTACATACAGTACCGCTCAACGGCGAGGGGTCAATGCTGCGTCGGCTATAGCGGACGCGGCCAAATGGGCCAAGTGGAATATCTCGCTGCAGAAAGAGTTTTGAGGCAAATCACATATCAATATGGGATCCTGGTATTTTTCTTTACAAATTGCATTTAAAAAATCTTGAAAATCGTTGAAATTTTGTGAAACTTGTATTTGCATGACATACAGTGACAAATTTGGTGCGTTGCCATATAGTAAGTGTGTTGTATGTTTTAAGTTCTTCTAAAGTTGCCAATTTCTTTTGGAAAAAAGAAGTGGGGGTTTCTTTACTTTGATGCTGCGTTCGTTTTTTCTCGTTCTAAAACTGTTCTAACACAACATTTTCTAAAAAAAAAAACATTTGCGCTGCATGGGGCTCGAACCTGCGGCGCACAAAACTGAAAGCGAGCACGTGACCCACTGCGCCACGTAGGCTATGTGTTTGAGCTCAACCCAGACGTTGATAATGGACTCATGCTGTAAATTTACAATGGCAAAACTGTGATTCGCTTTGAGCGAACATCGCTGGACGCTCCCTAAATACCTGAAATATTTTCACTGCTTTTTATTTTTCTCTAGGCACAACATCTGCACCGGCTGGGGATCGAACCTGTGACACTCAAAACTAGAACCGGGCGTGCTACTTACTGCGCCTTGGCCCACTTTGCATGAGACTCAAGCCAGACTATGAAGTCGTTGAAGGCTCAAGTCAAACTCTCTCACTCACTCTTTCTTTCTCTCCTCTCACCATCATTCTCCCTCTCTATCTATCTTTTCCTCACTCTCTCAATCTCACTCTCGTTCTCTCTCTCGATCTCTCTCTCTCCCTTTCTCTCTCTCTCTCTCTCTCTCTCTGTCTTTCTCTCTCTCTCTTTCTCTCTCTCTCTTTCTCTCTCTCTCTCTCTCTCTCTCTCTTTCTCTCTGTCTTTCTCTCTCTCTCTTTCTCTCTCTCTTTCTCTCTCTCTCTGTCTTTCTCTCTCTCTCTCTCTTTCTCTCTCTCTCTTTCTCTCTCTTTATCACTCTTTATCACTCTCTTTTCCCTCTCTCGTCTTGATTTGTCTTCTCTTTGACTCCTTGCCTTCGCCTTGAGTGGAGATCGCCGGTCCGACTTATCTGATTCGACTAGCATCCACATTAGGTAATAGTCAACGACTGGCTTGAATAGCCAAACATCTTCAAACTGGCGCAGTAGGTAGCGCGCCCGGTTCTAGTTTTGAGTGTCGCAGGTTCGATCCCCAGCCGGTGCAGATGCTGTGCCTAGAGAAAAATAAAAAGCTGTGAAAATATTTCAGGTATTTAGGGAGCGTCCAGCGATGTTCGCTCAAAGCGAATCACAGTTTTGCCATTGTAAATTTACAGCATGAGTCCATTATCAACGTCTGGGTTGAGCTCAAACACATAGCCTTCCTGGCGCAGTGGGTCACGTGCTCGCTTTCAGTTTTGTGCGCCGCAGGTTCGAACCCCATGCAGCACAAATGTTTTTTTTTTTAGAAAATGTTGTGTTAGAACAGTTTTAGAACGAGAAAAAACGAACGCAGCATCAAAGTAAAGAAACCCCCACTTCTTTTTTCCACTTGAAATTGGCAACTTTAGAAGAACTTAAAACATACAACACACTTACTATATGGCAACGCACCAAATTTGTCACTGTATGTCATGCAAATACAAGTTTCACAAAATTTCAACGATTTTCAAGATTTTTTAAATGCAATTTGTAAAGAAAAATACCAGGATCCCATATTGATATGTGATTTGCCTCAAAACTCTTTCTGCAGCGAGATATTCCACTTGGCCCATTTGGCCGCGTCCGCTATAGCCGACGCAGCATTGACCCCTCGCCGTTGAGCGGTACTGTACGTACATATGTATGTAAACATAGGACTGAGGCGTATGTATGTATGTATGTACATAGATACATATGTAGATGTTCAAGATTCCCATTTAGTGACTGATTTTACCAAGTGTTTGATCAATAGCTTTCATTCTGACTTGTTTTAAATTATCATGCTTTAATTCGAAATAATGTGGCGCTAGATGTTCAACGTTAAATAAATGTAAAATGTATGATTCGCTTTCCGTATGAAAGTAAAGGTTGCCTTATTGAGAGTGTCGACAGTGAAGTTGGTGTCTGCCGTCCGTCCACAAGGAACCCAGATCCCGTCCTTCGTGCTCATCTTCTCGATCTCAAACAGGAACTCTATAAGACTCTTCCCCTCGATCTATTTGACTGCAGCTGAATAAGATGTCGAATGAATGTGATGAATAACCTCGTAGTGGTCGATGGGTTCTCCTCCATCGTCATCTGGTGGCTTCCACCCCAGCGTCGCCCTGTCCTCGAAGACATCGCTGATGTCCATCGGACCTTTCGGCTTCCCTGGCTTGCCTTTCACCTTAAATTCAATAGTCAAATGTTAACATGACGGATGGTGAGTGGATGAGAGACCTTGATTTGAATGGAGACTGAGTCAGTTCCGGAGTCATTGGTGGCAGTGATGGTGTACTTCCCAGACTGCTTCCTGGTTCCCTTTGCTATCGAGAAGTGCGACAGGTATGGTTCATCTGCAGCATAAGAGAAGATGTGAGAGAGAGAGAGAGAAAGAGAGAGAGAGAGAGAGAAAGCCTTGCACTGACTTTCAATGGCTGCCTTGCTGGTGCCAATGCTGCCGTCGTTGAATGTCCAAGTGACGTCAGGCGCAGGCTCTCCATCGATGTGCACGTTGAACTTGATCTGCTCTCCCACTCGGGCGACCGTGTCGCTGAGATCTTCGCGGTGGATGTGAGGAGCGACTGGAAACAAAGAATGAGGTATGTATTCATAGTCAGAGCCGCTACAACAAAGTAAACTAACGATGTCTCGGCTTGGCGATGACTTTGTCCGTTGGATCGGAGGGATCTCCAGGTCCGGACTTATTCTTGGCGGTGACTCTGAACTGGTATTCTTCTCCCTTGGTGAGTCCTCCGATGGTTGCCTGAGTGGGCGAGCCAGCTAGCACAACAGCCGCCTCTTCCCAGCGACCATTCTTGTCCTGTGAGCATTGGCCATCACTGATCATTTGAACATCCATTCTGTCCATTCCAATCTCCTCTCTCTCACTCTCTCTCTCTCTCTCTCTCTCTCTCTCTGTCAATTCCATTCTGCCTCACTCTCTGCCTCTCTCTGCTCTCTCACTCTCTCCACCTTCTTCTCGATGATGTATTCCTCGATGGGCGCTCCTCCATCATCGGCTGGTGGCTTCCACGCGATGTCAACGTGATCCTATCAAGGAAGGCTTAGTTGCAAAGGTTCGTGGAATGCGAAATAAAGGTAGCTGATAGAGTGGAGATAATCTTACCGAATCCCAGTCGACAAGGTCCGGCTTGTCGACCTTGCCGGGCTTCTCGAATGGATTCTTCGCGAGAATGGAAGTTTCTGTGGTGAGAGGATCCGATTCGCCCTCTTTGTTCACTGCGCGGACTCGGAACTAAAAGAAATGAAAAGGAGATCGTGAGAACAATCGGAGAGAAGGAGTTGAAAGAGAGAGAGAGAAGCCAACCTTGTACTCATGGCCAGCCTGCAGATTCGGGATATGAGCCTTCGTCGTCTCACTTCGGCCACAGGGAACCCATCTGGAATGTCATCGTCAGCGTCATCAATCGTGAACAATGGAATGAAAATTAGAAACTGCATATCCGACCGTCCAGAAGCCATGTCGAACTTCTCGATGTCGTAGTGGTCGATGGGTGCTCCGCCGTCGTCTTCTGGAGCCTATACAACACATCGTATTTGATAACAATGAATTTAACGAACCTCCCAGGAAAGATTGCAGGAATCCTCGAAGACGTCGGAGACTTCGAGCGGGCCCATCGGGGGAGTCGGCTTGCCGAGGACGATGATCTCCGCCTAGACATTGGGAAGATGAGTGGATGTGATGGGGAGAAGAAAGGACTGACGGAGTGTGTGTCCTTGCCACTGGCATTGGTGGCCGTGAGAGTGTAGATGCCAGCGTGCGCACGAGTCGCAGCCGTCAGCATGAACTTCGTCTTGTAGTCTTCGCAGGTTATCTGCATCGGTTCATTTCATTGGTCTTCCAGCTTCTGGGACAACCGAAGCACGCGGATTCATGGAAACGAAAGAAGGAGACAAACCCGAATTTTGGGGTCGTCGACAGGCTTGTCGCCGAATGTCCAGACTTTCTCTGGTGGCGGCTCGCCCTTGACAGGGACGTCCCACTCCACATTCTGGCCAACTTTGATAGTGAACACTTTCATGGACTCCTTGTCGATTGCTGGTCGCACTTAAACAGTACATTTTAGTTTGTATGCACTTGTGGGTTTACATATTACATGTCTCAGCCATGCATGGAGTTGCATTGATAAAAATAAGTGGAAGTTTTACCTTGTAATTAAAATGCTTGTTTAGCCGGAATAAGACTAACAGTTGCGAGGCTTGGCGATGACCTTTCGACTGGCATCGGAAGGCTCTCCGGGGCCGGCCTTGTTCACTGCCCGCACTCGGAACTGGTACTCTTCTCCCTCCTTCAGACCAAGAATCTCCGCTTCCGTCTTTGCACCGTCAACCTGAGCGAAAGAAGTAAAGAGATAGGAAGTGAAATAGAAAGAGAGTGGTAACCTTTCCGCACTCCTTCCAGTCTCTGTCGTGCTTGCTCTTCTTCTCGATGACGTACTGTGTAATCGGGGCGCCTCCATCACTCGCGGGTGGATCCCAAGAGACCGTCGCACGATCCTGTTCACAATTAGTTTACTTTATCATGGAATAACTCTAACTAACCTTGTCCCAGTCGAGGATGTCAATGTTCTCTGGCTTTCCTGGGGCGTCGTAGGGATTCTTGGCGAGAGTGGGCGAGTCCGTTGTGAGTGCATCCGAGGCCCCCTCTTTGTTGACTGCCTTCACTCGGAATTGGTACGTCTGACCCTTCTTCAGGCCGTCGATGTGCGCCTGGAATGAGCCATCAGGCTCATCATTTCAACAGGAATGAAAAGGCCCTTTAAAGATGAATCTCAAGTTCCTTTAAATGATAAGTGAAGAGTACCTTGGTGTCCTTGACTTTGGCACACGGCACCCATCGGCCTGTGTCGGTGTCGAGCTTCTCCACTTCGTAGTACTCGATCGGCTCTCCTCCATCGTCCTCTGCAGGAGACAACCGGAATGCATATCAACAACTGATTAGATGACTTACCTGGCGGCTTCCACGACAGATTGCAGTTGTCCTCGAAGACATCAGAGACCTCGAGGGGTCCCTGCGGCTTGGTCGGTCGGTCGAGGACAGTCAGATTCGCTTTCTCCGTGTCCTCTCCGTACTGATTCTTGACATTGAGCTGAAACACAAGAAAGTTGAGAAATCCCTTCTAGGAATAACAATGGATGTTTTACTTTGTATTCGCCGCAGTCGGCGCGGCAAGCAGAGGGAATGCAGAGGATTGTGTTGTCCTGCTTCTTCGTCTGAATCTGCAGAGCTGGACCGTCCTCGAGTGGTTTGTCTTAATTTAATCACTCAATAAATTTTCTAAATTAAATTTTAGCGAAAATAAAGGAAACGTATGTATAATGGATGAAGAGGGATTCCCGACCTCCCTTGGTCCACTTGACTTCTGGAGCGGGTTCTCCTCCGATCTTCACATCCCATCGGACCGACGCTCCCGCCTTCACAGTCAACGACTTCAATGCGTCGTGCTTCAGCCAAGCAGGCACTGAATTCAACATTTAAAGTAAACATACATATGTATATGTAAATACGCGAAAACGGATATTAAATAATAAACTGACATCTCAATAACTGTATGTATATACATATGTATGTACATACATATGACATACATATGACATTGGCATAAATAAATAAATATGTTAGAGAAAGGCGAATACCGAATTTGGGCTTGGCGACTTGTTTCTCGCTGGGGTCGGAGGGCTGGCCGGGGCCGCCCTTGTTCACTGCGCGCACTCGGAACTGATACTCTTCTCCCTCCTTCAGGCCTTTAATCGACGCTTTCGGCTCTGCAACAATGCATTTAATTACGGATTCCTACATTTTTTTTAGCGTGTATAAGTTAACTCTTTAAAAGAAAGATCAGACATAAGATAGCCTGATTGTGAGAGTGAGAAAGAGGGGAGAGAAAAAAAGGAATAGAGAGATTGAGCAAGAGGGAGAGAGAGAGCAAGGCAGAAAGAGAGTACCGGTAGACTTGGCGATCTGCTTCCACTCCTTGGTCTTGGGATCCTTGACTTCAATGATGTATCCCTCGATGGGAGCTCCGCCATCCTTGAGTGGTGGATCCCACGCGAGATCAATGCGGTCTGCATCGTAATCCGTGACCTCGGGCCGGCCCGGCTTGCCAGGCTCGTCCCAGGGATCCTGGAAGATCATAGTAGGTCATGATAGCAGTGTTAAAATGAAAAAAAAACAAATGATAATGATGTATGTAAATATGAAGGGATAGTTCTTAAGAACGAACGAAAATGGATACCTTGATGGTGACCATCTGATCTCCAGTGAGTGGCTCAGACTCGCCTTCCTTGTTTACTGCCTTCACACTGAAAGGCAAAGTGAGGACGAACGAATTGAGTAGATCATTATTTAAAAGTAGTTTAATAAAAATTGTGTATGAAATCCTAACCGGAACTTGTAGTTGCCCTTATTCTTGAGTCCGCTGATCTTGGCCTTAGTCGCTCCATCAGTGCGGCCCACCTGAAAGCATCAATTGGTAAAAGTCCTCAAAACAATTCTCAGCATTTCCAGTTCTGCGCTGACTTCTACGAATTTGCCCTTGTTGTCCATATCCTGCGCCTCGATGATGTAGCCAGAGATTGGCTCCCCGCCGTCATCTTCTGGCGGATTCCACTCAAGACTCGCTCCATCCGCGCAGATATCAGCGACGTCGAGGGGACCCTGCCATCGGATCTCTCAGTATCTTTCGTCTCTTCCACTCCATTCGATGTCTTTTCCTCATCACAATGAAATGTTCGTGTTACCTTGGGTGGCTTCGGTCTGCCCACAACAGTGACCTTCGCTGTGCTCTCGCATTCTCCGGATGGATTCTTCAGCTTGATCGTGTAGGGTCCAGAGTCCGTTCGTTCTGCGTTCTCGATCTAAAGCATAGTTTTTTTTTAAATAAAGATGTTAAAATCAAAATAATTAAAAAAGAAAATTCTTGTCATAATGTAGCGTGCTGTCATATGTACCTACAAAGTAGTCTAGGTAAGTAAGAAGGTGCATTGTTGTAGCCATACCTTCATGATGTGCTTGCCGCGTTCAGTGCTGACTTTGACTCGGTTGCCTTTGAGTGGTTTTCCATCCACAAACCACGAGACCGTTGGGAGGGGTTCTCCGGAGATCGGCACCTCGTATTTGATAGTCTCGCCGACTTTCAGACGGAGATCTTTGATTCCGCCATCCACAAAAGATGGAGCAGCTGAACATCGACAGTTTTAGCCATCTCATGGAAGAAGGCAGATTCAGTTAGTATCAAAGTAAGAGAGGAAGGCGGTGAGATGAAATAAATAAAAGAGATGTTACGAGGTTTGAACACAAGAGTAAAGATGATTTCTAATGTCAAGCGACAGCGATGAGAATGCAGGGGAAGAAGCAGTGGAAGATCAAAATGACAGAAGGAATGCGAGAGTGTTAAGTGGCTGAATGAGTGAGCACCTGGCTTGGCTTTAATGAGAATGGGTCTTCCGTGGTCGCAGGGGTCGCCGGGTCCGGCCTTGTTGACTGCGCGAACTCGATAGTAGTACTCCTTGCCCTCCACGACCTTCTCATCTACGAGTTGATGGACTGGCGATCCATCTTGATTGGCTGGCGTGCTGCCAACTCGATGCCAGTCCTTCTCTGACTTCTCTCTCCTCTCCACCACATATTCAGTGATGGGAGACTTGCCGTCGTCATCGGGTGGGTTCCACTGCAGCGTGCAGTGGTCCTTCCCCACGTCCGCCGCTTCCATGTTCTTCGGCTTTCCAGGCGGTTCTGTAAGGATTCTCTCTGCTGTCCAAGCATTCATTACAGTCCACCTCCTTTACATCAATATCTTGCAAATAAAGACACTTGAAGCTAAATTGTTTGGAAAGACAATACTTTTTAAATGCACAATGCTCTCCATAGGGAAGTGAACGATGGACATAAATGATTATTATTAATGTTAAATTGTATTTTTTTACTGCGAACGGATCACTTCAACGAAAAGACAGACACAAAATTAAATAAAAAAAAGAAATATATATGCATATATATAAGTACGTATGTATGTATGTACATATGTATGAGTGTATGTATGCATGTGCTTACATTCACATGTTTGATAAATAATCTCGGCTCTAGTTGGAAACAAAGGGAGTTAGGAGAACAAAATGACAACATATCGGACTGTTTTGAAACTCGAGCACGAATTTAAGTATGTATATAAATAGTCTGAAACAGTGTTTAACAAATGAGATAGAACCACTTGGAATTCGTCTTAAAATATTGCATAAAAATTTAGTAGGCTATGAAATATGACAGTTTGAAGTGGAACTAACTGTAGGGATTCTTGGCGAGGAAGGTCTCTCCAGTGAGAGGATCCGAAGTGCCGCACTCATTTACGGCCTTCACTCGGAACTTGTACTCGCCATTCTCCTTCAGATCTTTCACCTGTTCAAGTAAACAAATTAAGCTTTCCTTTTCATATTCACTCGACAGAAATGGCTGTTATAACAGAATGAGCCTAAGCAGACCTTGAATTCGGTTCCCTTTGTCTCTGCGACCTTGACCCAGTTGCCAGAGCGGCCCTCTTGCATCTCCACGATGTATGCCTTGACAGGCTGAGTGTCGTCTCCCTCTGGCTGTCCCCAAACGAGTTCCGCTCCATCTGCCGTGATGTTCTTCGTCTCCAACGGACCTTTTGGTGGCTGAAGACAGATGTTATTTTAATGGAACTGAAGACAAAAGAGATGACCAAAGATCTGGACCTTGGGCTTGTCTTTGACGAAGAGTTCGAAGGGCGCGATGACTGAGCCGCCCGAGTTCGCCAGTTCCAGTCCCCATTTGCCAGTGTCAGCAAGCTGAGGATTCTTGAAGACGATCTCAGCGACGTCTCCGTTGATCACAACCTGCACCATAATCAAGTAACAAACAGCGGAAATGTAGAAATATTGTTCTGCAGAACTACGAAAATCGATAAATTAATGAGAGCTCGCCTCGACAAGCTTCGCAGTCTCGGGATCGAGAGGTTTTCCATTGCGGAGTATTGTTGCTTTTGGGTCTCCGCGGCGAGTTCCCTTGAGATAAAAGGTTGTAATGGAATAAAGTAAGTGAGTGGATTAGAGAAAATAGAAAGAAAGAGAAAGAGAAGGCAAAAGAAAAAGAGAACCTTGATCTGGAAGGGAACTTTGACAACGGTCGGCTCGCCGGCCTTGCACTCGATCTTCTTTGGCTTCCAGTTCAGAATCGGCCTCTTCTCCGACTCGAGCACAGTGACATTGCACTTGCCAAGCAGACCCGCTTGGTCGAACTCGTAGACGTCAGCCTCAGACATCTCTGAACAAGGATGGTCATTCTAAACAATCTTCAACTTCAACCACAAGCTTCTACGAGATGATGATGCCATAAAGAAACGAAGCAAAAAGAGTGGAATAGAGTCGGACGAACCGATCTTGCTGATCTTGAGAGAATGGACGCCGTTTCTGCTCTGCGTCTCGAATTTGCCGCCGGGCATTGAAGTGATTTGCTTGCCGTTGCGGAACCAAATTCCAGGAGTCTTCGTGTCCTGCAAGGGAAGTTTCTTCTCTCAAAACCAACTCATTTAATGACGAAAAAGAAAAGCAGACTTTAGTCTCGCATCGCAGATTCACGTCATCCTTCTCGATGACCTCCGTATCCTCGAGCTTCACGATGAACTTGTTCAGCGCTCAAACCATATATTTATGATTTTTTAAAAATATAATTTCACCACTCATCTCCCTGGTTCTAAATTTCCCTCTCTTCCTCCCTCCCTCTCTTCTTCTCTTCCTCTCTTCTTCTCTTCTTCTTTTCACTCCCTCCTGTCCACTTACGTTCAACGATGACTTGTGCGAGAGTCTTGTCGTCTTTGGTGGCACATTTGTACTCTCCGTGGTCTTCAATCTTCGCGGAAGTGATGATCAGTCGCCTTTTCCTTGCGGATTGTTCTTCCTTGTACCTGTAAGAGATGGAATGAAGACATCCCTTTACTCTCTTCCTCTAACTTGACTCCGTCGATCTTGATCTTGCCTCCGTCATGGAACCACTCCACCTCTGCCTCCTTGTCGTTGACATCGCACTCGAGAGTGGCTGGGTCGTGCTCATTCACTTTCTGCGATTTCAATGGAACGACGAATGTCTGGCGAGGCTCTGTAAATGTGAGTATTCTTTACCGTCAAAATAACCGTGTCAATTAAATAAACCAACTTTCTTATTTTCCTCCACTACTTAATAACTAATTGAATGAAAGCCTTGCCTTCGACGTAGACTTGTACTTTGGAGAAGACGTCCTTGTTGATGAAGGCGGTCCAGATGGCCTGGTCGTCTTCGATTACCTCTTTGATGGTCAGCGTGCATCGACCGACTGGATCCTTGTCAACAACATAGCGAGGGTCGTTGCTGAAAATCGTGGTCGATATTTCATATTTTGAATTGGAACGAGAAATAAGGCGAAGGAAGAAAGAAACGCACACGTCGATCTCCTTGTTGCCTCGCATCCACACGAGCGGAGCTCGCGGGCTGTTCACCTGAACAAGCTCACTCAGGCACATGCATATTCCTTTTACCATTTCAAAACGAAACAAGAATTAAATTAAACATTTAAAATAACATGTATACATGATTGAAAATGCAGCGCTTACCTTGCAAGTGAGCACGCCCTGCTTGGTGCGGTAGATTTCTTGCGTGTTCGGCAATGGATTCAGGAAAGAGAACTTCATCGGGGGCTCTGTAATTCCCATGAGAATTATGAAAGAATATAAAAGAATAAGATAGATATGTGTAAAAGTAGAGATGAAAGAGTAACCGAGGACTGTGAGAATGGCAGTACACTTGACACCGTTCGCTTCGCAAGTGTACGAGCCAGAATCGTCCACCTGGAAAGGCATTCAATGCTGTTCATTCTCATCGAGAGAAGGGATCTGGATAGTCTTGACCGACCTCGGGATTGTTGATTATCAGCTTGCATACATTCTTCTCGATCACGATCTTGTACTTGAGACCTAAATTTATAGTTTTATACTACGAAATGAACATATGCATCAGCCGCACGATTAATCTCCCTAGAGGACATGGACAAGTGTCTCGGATATGTCCAGGACATTTTCTGGGGTGACAGACAAATGTCCCAGACACTAAGCAAAAGGCCTATGTTAATACACGGGTCTCGCATCTGTCTCTCATATGTCTTTGAAATGTCGCAGACACTTTTGGAAAATATCATGTCCAAGACATCGAGAATGTCTGGGAGAATGTCTGGGACAATGTCCAAGACATCCTGAGAAGGCGAGGGAGTGTACAATTTGAAGAGAGGCGAAACAAACACGCCGAATGTCATTTCCTGTCTCCGAGACAAATCACTCCCCTCGCATATCATTCTTAACCGTCGCGTTCTATTTTGCGGTGCGCTCTAGTGCCGAGAGTGCGTGTTAATTATTGTCCGACATAATTATTATTTGTCTACGTGAGTTTTTTCTAGACTTCATAAGTCATTTTGCCTAGTTTCGCTCATTGTGAGCGGTCCCTCTTCCAGTCGCTCACCCAATTATGAAAAACATTGTATGACAAGTATGCATAAATGTGTAAAAGTCAAATTTGGCACAAAATATTAACTTTTTCTTATGAAATATGTCCGTGACATGTCTCCCACGTGTCTCTAAAGTGTCTTAGACAATAAAATGTCTTGGACATGTCGAAGACGCTTGTCCATGTCCTCGAGGAAGAATAACCGTGCGGCAGATAATTTTCTGATAGGATTGATTAATAGAATAAATTGCTTAAACTTTTTTTTAAAGAACCATAGTGTACAGACCTCCGGAGAAGACTTCCTTCTTGTCCTTGTACCATCGAATCTTCGCGTTAGGTCGTGAGTAAGTGCACTGCCACTCGCAGATCTTGTCGACCTGAAAGAAGCACAAGTTATGAGAAGTCTATCGATATATCATAAGATATGAAGATTAGTTGGCTGCTTGGTTGAACCTGTTGCTGCACGGTCTTCTCTGCCAGCGGCTCCACCCACTTCTCCTCCTTCTTGCCAGGGAAGAGACTCTGCCTCCTCTCTGCCTCTGTCATCGGCTTCGCTCCCGGCTTCAGCAATCCTCCCTCTGCTCCGTCAGCTACAGAACCCTTCTTGGAATCTCCTCTACAACATGGAAGCAATGAGCAGAGAAGGAGAAAGAGTGGCTATCAGAGAGATATAGAGAGAGATAGAGAGTGAGAGTGAGAGAGAGATAGAGAGAGAGAGAGAGATGCTGCTCGACGAGAAGAACTGCCTAACCGATGTTTCAAGCCGGCTCTGAAGTCAAGAGCATTGTCCGAGGTCACCAGTAACTTCACTTCGATGGAATCCGAGCCGTGTGCATTCTCGATTGTCAACGTGTAAGGGCCATCATCCTCAAGAAGGCAGACATATCTCTCTCTCTCGCTCTCTCGAGCATCCTTTATATCTCTCACTGTCTCCTTCTTCCACTCTGATCCACACTCTCTCGTTCTCCTCCCTTTCTAACCTGGCTTCTGCATTTCATGATAGCGAGTGAGATGGTGTTGGTTTCTCCGTCTGTCATGTGCTTGAATCTTCCTCCGTTCATCACCTGCACACATTAACCCACTCACTTCCCTTATCATTTCTTCAAGCATATTCAATGATAAAGTAAATATGATCTTCATGCAAAAGAGTGAACCTCGCGAAGTCCTTTTGTCCATTTGAAGGTAGGCGCCGGGTTTCCTTCGACCTTGCACGGCAAAATAGCGGTTTCGTCTAAATTACAGTATTATTATTTTTTAGATCAATAACTTTATAAAGAATATAAAAATATGAGAAATGCTAGAGAGCCTAATTTTGATTGTGTTTTTGATCTCAGTATCAAAACATAGCTGAGTACAAGTTTTGCTTATGTTTTTCGTACTCAAATTTCTCTTCCTCCTTTTTTATCTCCCACGCTTTTTCGAAAGAGATAGAGATATTTACAAAGAGTATGCGATCGTAAGAGAAGAGGAAAAGCTTAAAGATGTATCCGGAGAGATCTCAGGAAAAAAAAGATGGAAGGCTGCACAATCCCACGCACTCTTCAGACTCGTCAGAGTTTCTCTTTGCTTTCTCAGGCCGCCTCTTTGAATGCAAACTAATGCATGCTGATGAACACTTCGAGTTCACTTTGTTCATAAACAAACTGCTGTGAAAGGTGAACACAAGAAAGCGAAAGAATGATAAAGGCAATGTAATAATGAAATAGAAGGTTCAAAGAAGTAAAGAAAAACAAAAGAGATGTAGTAAACTGACTCTCGACGACTGTGACGTTCTCGGGCACTTCAATGATCTTTGGCTTCATGCCCTTCTGAAACACAATAATGAATGGACTTGTGTTATCTGTCGAAGTTAACTGGAATAGTCAGAGCAAACCTTGGCAGCGGCCTTGAGTGGAGTGGAGACCTTCTCCAATATCTCAGCCACTGACTCGCGCCGCATGTCAATTGACGACCGTCTCTGCAACAACCTCCACGTTATCCTTTTCTCATTCTTGTCCAGCAACCCATGCAGATGTTAACTGAGAACACACAGAAAATGTCAGTTTATGACTATCAGAAAATCCATGTTAGGTGACTGGAGAAAGAGAGATGCAAGCGGAAGTAGGATGTCGTCGATTCTGTCATTCCTCTCTCTCTTTCTCTGACCCTCTTCACTTACAACGCTATCTCTTCGAAGTTGTTCTCCCGGTCTGAGACTGCCCCGTCTGTTCTCCATCTCGCTGACTCCTGCGAGAGTGCTCCTCCGCAGAGCGGGATTGCCCCCCTCGGGATCCGCCGTGTCGGGAGCCATCTTGACAACCTTCTTGAGCTTGATGCCGCCCAGCTCGGACTTGGTGCCCTCCTCCTCATCTGCCGTTGGTCTCTTCCCTACTTGTCTGCCCTTCAAGGAAGCTGGCCCTTTGAGTTCCTCCTTCTTCTCCGGAGGTGGCTGAAACACGAATCCACACGGTCACCCAAGAACTGGAAGCTGTTTTGTTATCTACAAACAACATATCTTTCTTTATTTTAAAGTCACTATGCCTTGTATCGTTGCCTTTTTTTAATCAATAGGAACGTATTTACGTTAAAAATGGACGTGCTGTTATGAATCTCTTTATTTTTTATTCGGCAAGTCAAGTTATGGATATTGAGCACTCGGACATGCAATTCTAGCAAACTATACAAAAAAAAAACTGTTTATGACAGAGGAAAGAGTTAGTTGAAAGAAAAGAATTGAGGTTAATTAGTTCATTGGTTTCTTTATTGAATGGTTAGCAGTGCGGACCCTCTGTTGCTCGAGATCTGGAGGGCGAATTGATACTTTCTTCGGGAGAGTCGGAGCTGAGAGCGAGTCCGCGCCATCCGTGGTAGACGGTTGTGGTTGCTGGAAGCAAGGAAACCAAGGAGAGAGAGCAAGAGAAACAGAGATAGAGAACAGTTAGAGAAATAGGATTGGAGAAGAGGAGCAAAGAAACAGACAGGCAGTTACGGAGGATGGAAGAACAAGAAAGTGACAGAACAGGAGAGAGCATCCAATCAGTCAACGGAATCAGACACATCAACAATGCGCGAATGCTGATTTAAACGGGGGATGAAAGTATAAGAATTGTTCGGGTGCATATGATGCAAATATCAGGAACATGCAGAGACAACCTTCCTCATGCACATCATAAATAGGCATTTACTATTGCCCGTGCAAAGAATGCGTCAACGGAAGTGGCAGTTATAGGAAGAAATATTAGCAATACACTGAAATAACAGAGACAGCCCGAATAGGAACAGAAATGTCGCGAAGAACCTTCTTGACAACTTTCTTGAGTTGAGCAATCGTCTCCGGAGTGGAGGACGGGGCGGGGACGGGGGTTGGTTCGCTCTCTTTCGTCTTCTTCTTCAGAAGAGTGGAATGATCAGCCTTTTCCAGCTCAGTCTTTGAAGAAGAAGAAGTGGAAGTGGTCGTTGACTCGCTCGCCACTCCGTCCTTCACTTCCACCGTCGTCTTCTTCACAGTCGTCGTGGTGTGCACCTTCTTGAGCTTGACACCGAATCCGCCACCGCTCTCTTCCTCTTTTGGCGCTGGGACGGTGCGCTTCAGGAGGGGTCTCTGCATACAGAAACAGAGAGAGAGAAAGACAGAGAGAAGGACAGAGAAGACAGACAGTCCTGGTAGAGAAGTCTACTTCAGGCCACCGGACAGTGCAAGCAGAGCAGAGAGAGAGAGAGAGAAGCAGAGAAAGACAGACATGACAGAGGGAGGAGGAACCTGGCCGGGCGCGGCTCCGTCACCGCTGCTCACCGACGACTTCTTCAGCATACTTCGCGCATTTTGAAACATTCTTAGAGAGGGGAAGAGTCACTGGAGAAGGGCCACGCGGGACGGCTGAGGCCAGAGTCTCCAGTGAACTCGACAGAGGCAAGCGAGTCTTGGCTCACCTCTCCCTCTCTCTCTCTCTCTCTCTCTCTCTCTCGTCCACTGATGAGAGGGGAGAAAAATAGTCGTGCCGTCTCCTTCAAAGATATACATACTTCTTGATGGCGGATCTACGATTCGGACACGACGCGAAACAGAAATCGACGACAGGAGAGGACAGGCGGACAAACGCGGACATGTTAGTAAACTTATTTCTCAAGGCCACAAAACAGTGAAAAGCAAAGAAGGGAGCAAAGGGAGTGGACTCAGTTGTAGGTGCAGATGAATGTGTATGCAGAAGGACATACTTCGTGTACTTGCAAGGCCGACGAGTCAAATACAAAAGTAAGCGACATGAAAAGGAAGAAGGGGATGAACGAGTTGCAAAGGAACGGCAGATCGTGACAGGGCAACAATGTCGAGTAGACGGCAAACAATGGGAAGAGACTGTGGCAGACAAGGGATAAGGGGAGGGGGAGGGGCAGGCAATCCATTCCATTATCACCCTTTCCCCACTTCTCAGCATACCATCACGGCGTACAATAACAAGGGAAACAAGAAACAGAGAGACAAAGAGAGAGAAAGAGAAAGAGAGATTCAGAGTTTAACCTCTTCTGTTAGTGCAAAGAGGAGAGGGAACTCTTGGTGGATCATGGAAATCGATTCAGTTATTCACACGAAAGGACGGCATTCAGCACATTCGCAAGTCAAATATTTTGACAAAGCTCGAGAGATCTTGAGTACCTCCGCCGGTTCTATGCACGCGGTTACAGGCAAAAGAGATTTTAGATTATTTAAAGAGATATAAATGCAGATGAGTAAGTTAAAAAAGACGATGCGAGGAGGAGGAGGAGTAGCAAGGGAAGAACCGCGAGATAAGACAGAGGAAATGCGCGGGTAAGCTCACTCTCTTTCTTCTTGGAAACTGGAGGAGGGAGAGAGAGATAGAAAGACAGGATAGGGAAGAGAGAGGAGATAACTCCTAGTGAAACAGGCAAGGGGATCAAACAAGTAAAGATAGGAAAGTGTGGGGGAAAACTCAGAAGTTGCTGGCTGTGCGCATCTCACGGAGAAAGAGCAATGGAGGAGGTGGGAGAAGTAAGTTCAGAGAGAGAGAGAGAGAGAGAGAGAGAGAGAGAGAGAGAGAGATAGAAATAGAAAAGAACGAGCGAGTGGCGGAGAATGAGAGAGCGAGTACAGAGAACATGAGAGAGAAAGAGAGACAGAGAGAGAGAGCGAGAGAGAGAGAGAGTGAGTGAGAGAGAGCGAGAGAGAGAGAGAGAGTAAGCAGACAAATGCATGAGTCAAAAATACAAGACTTACTAATTTAATATTTGTGTATTTCCATGAATCGAACAGCAAAAGAGATAAGTGAATAAGAATGCGAGAAAAGGAACTTCGGATCGCTTGCGTCCCTTCTGGACGGGCTGGCTGATGGATGGCAACTCTGAGATGGACTCGGTGATCTCGTCATCCGACTCTGTCATTCCCATCAACTTCCTTCTCTGCTCCTCCGGAATCGTGAGCCCCGATCCTGGGAGCTCATCGAGCACTTGAGACGTCTCCTGAACAATCTCTTTATCCATCCTATCCATTTACTGTTTTACCTCAATTTGAGTTATCACCTACCAAAAAGAAATTCTCTTACCTTCGAAGAATGACAAAAATTTGATATTACCTTCAAATTCTTAATTTTTTTGTTAATGATTTCATTCTAAAAGACATAATTTGTTACATGGATTCTGGACTTTTCTAATCGATTTAGGATTGTGCTTCTTTGAATAGTGTGCGAAGGAAAAGAGATGCCCTGGATTTGTAAAGAGAGAAAGGGTGGGAGCGGCAGAGAAGAGTAGAGATAGAGGAGCTATGCGAAGAGAGAAAGAGAGAAAGAGTGGGAGCAGCAGAGGACACGAGAGATCGAGAGGAAATGGGAGGAGATAAAGAGAGTAAGAAAAAAAACAGTAACGGCATCTCTTGCCAGATGAGGGAGGAGACAGACAGCCGCATACAATCTCACATTTTTACTATGTCCCCACTCTCCCTCTCTCTCTCTCTTTTTCTCTCCCTCACTCTCTCTCTCTCTCTCTTTTTCTCTCTCTCACTCCCTTTCACTCTCTCTCTCTCTTTTCTCTCACTTTCTCATACTCTTTCTTTCACAGTCTGCGTTCACTCTCATGCTCTATCTTGCTTTCTAACTTACTCCTACAGTTTCCTTCGCTGTCAGGCAGATTTTTCTCACTCTCTCCTTTATCTGTTTGCGGCGTAAATGCGATGACTGTTGCCAAGCAAAATGCAGTTCCAGAGAGTATATCACACGCTCGCAGTCATCTAATAGATTCCTCTAGATAGTTCCCAAGCTCCTCTAGATAGTTCCCAAGCTGAAGTGTAAATGAGAACACAAGCCCATGGAGAAAGATTGGAGAGCGGGCATGAGAGCGAGAGAAAGCGACGATAAACGTACAGATGTGAGAGATTAGACGAGCAAAGAAAAGAAAAAAAGTTCGCCGAGCCTGCGACACGCGAGATCACCGAGGCCACGGGAGCACCGCCCCCCTCGCTCATTGGCCCATTTCAGGATTCGACCAATAGCGAGCGAGCCAGGTCTTGGCAAGCTGCCAAACGCGCCATCAAGACATGCATCCATATGTGCACAAAAGCTATTTAAAATAGAATTAAAAATAGAGAGAGCTTAAAAGAGCCGCCTCTCTCTATGGTGTCGGATGCAGCAGAGAAAGGCGGTTCTTTTCATGTATCTAACGTAGTTGCAGAACAACGTTAAAGTGTCTCTCTCGCCACTTGGCAAGCTGCCAAACACACATCAAGACATGCAGCCATATGTGCACAAAAACTCTTTAAAATAGAATTAAAAATAGAGAGAGCTTAAAAGAGCCGCCTCTCTCTATGGTGTCGGATGCAGCAGAGAAAGGCGGTTCTTCTTACGTATCTAACGTACTTGCAGAACAACGTTAAAGTGTCTCTCTCGCCACTTCGCAAGCTGCCAAACACACATCAAGACATGCAGCCATATGTGCACAAAAACTCTTTAAAATAGAATTAAAAATAGAGAGAGCTTAAAAGAGCCGCCTCTCTCTATGGTGTCAGATGCAGCAGAGAAAAGCGGTTTTTGTGATGCATCTTAAGTAATTAAAGTACAACGATAAAGTGTCTCTCTCGCAGCTTGGCAAGTTGCCAAGCGCTATTCAAGACATGGAGCCATATGAAATTTTTGGTCGAAAAGCCGTCAAGTATAGTGTGCGCCGGTTCATGGGCATCCCAGAAATCGGTTTAATCGGCGAATTCAAGGCACCGCCACACGGTTGGTTCGCCTGTGGGCCTGGCCGCTCATTTTTTGCCGTTACTTGCGAACGCATGGAGCCGCTGCTTTGGCGGTTCCTTGCGAACGCTTGGAACTGCAGCTTTTGCGGTTCCTTGCGAACGCTTGGAACTGCAGTTTTTGCGGTTCCTTGCGAACGCTTGGAACTGCAGTTTTTGCGGCCAGGCTCATTTAGAGCAATCTGAAATAAAGGAAGCATATTAAAACTATCACTCCGAGCTGATATTCTCTTCTAATCTTTGTGTGCAGTTGAGCCAGCCATATGTAATCACAAGTCTTTAATTTAGCGTAAAACATTTAGAGAGAGCTCGGCAGCTGTGTCTCTCTATCCTACATTTTTCTACAGAGAAAGGCGGTTTTTTAAGCTATGTAATGTTGTATAAAAGTAAGTCTGAACGATTAGACATTTAAAAGAAGTTTCCTCATCCGAGGTCTGAGAACAAAAAAAATTGGCCCCGCTGAGAAAAAAATTTTGGTCGAAAAGCCGACAAGTATAGTGTGCGCCGGTTCATGGGCATCCCAGAAATCGGTTTAATCGGCGAATTCCAGGCACCGCCTCACGGTTGGTTAGCCTGTGAGCCTGGCCGCTCATTTTTTTATGTTCCTTGCGAACACATGGAATGGCCTTCTTAGCTTGACGTGACGCCGAGCTGAGATGGCCTTCTTGTCTTGACGTGACGTCGAGCTGAGATGGCCTTCTTGGCTTGACGTGACGTCGAGTTGAGATGGCCTTCTTGTCTTGACGTGACGTCGAGCTGAGATGGCCTTCTTAGCTTGACGTGACGTCGAGTTGAGATGGCCTTCTTGGCTTGACGTGACGTCGAGTTGAGATGGCCTTCTTGGCTTGACGTGACGTCGAGTTGAGATGGCCTTCTTGGCTTGACGTGACGTCGAGCTGAGATGGCCTTCTTGGCTTGACGTGACGCCGAGCTGAGATGGCCTTCTTGTCTTGACGTGACGTCGAGCTGAGATGACCTTCTTGGCTTGACGTGACGTCGAGTTGAGATGGCCTTCTTGTCTTGACGTGACGTCGAGCTGAGATGGCCTTCTTGTCTTGACGTGACGTCGAGCTGAGATGGCCTTCTTAGCTTGACGTGAGGTCGAGTTGAGATGGCCTTCTTGGCTTGACGTGACGTCGAGTTGAGATGGCCTTCTTGGCTTGACGTGACGCCGAGCTGAGATGGCCTTCTTGTCTTGACGTGACGTCGAGCTGAGATGGCCTTCTTAGCTCAACGTGTAGTGGTTTCGGGAAAGGCAATTTCTTTGTATCTTGCTTCATTTTTATCGCAGAAACATAGTTGATTGCTCAAAATGACCAGAAAAATTTGAAGATTTCTATAGTAGCACTTAGAACACATGATAAGAAGAGCACTTTGCAATAGAGCTTTGTAAAGCACTTAGAACCTTAGCTTATTAGAAAATTTAGACAACAGCACCATAAATATCATGAAAATTTTGCCTTTAGAGGAGCATAGTTCCCAAAGTCCAGAGAGCTTTAAGGTAGCTTCTAACAGCTAAAAGGCCTCAAAAAATTCCAAAAATTCGGGAAAAAAAGATTTTAAGTGTTCCTTGGTTTTTCGAGTTCCCAAGTTCCATAATTAAAAAGAAAAAAGAGCAACTTAGTTAACTAGTTACCTTTATGAGTCAAGTGTGGAAGTGTGTTTCCGAACTTTTTAGCATGGGCGAGAGAGTGGAGCGTGGCGAGAAAGCGCGAAAATTTACGAGAATCGTTGCGCCTGCGTAACGCAGACAACAGCAGAAAAGGCAATAGACGCAGAGGAAGTCGAGAGCGTAGACAGTCGAGAGTGTAACTGAGCCTGTGATTCGCGAGAAAGTAAACACGTCACCGAGCCTGCGAGCGTAGGGAGAGAGGCGCCTCCACGAAGTGAAGTAGCGATCACGTCCGATCTGGCGTCTTAGGCAACGTCGAGCGGCGACACTTATGGGTTCAACCCCACATGTGGTCAATGTTTTCCCAACATGTTTTGGCGTTTTATTTTACATAAAAAATTCAACTTAGTTGACTAAATCAACTTAGTTGAGTAAGTCAACTTAGTTGAGTAAGTCAACTTTGACTGTCAACTTAGTTGACTGTCAACTGTTCAGAATTTCGTGTTTGCGCCGCTGTGACTACAGTACGAACAAAGTTGCGTCGGGAGCCCCAACATTTCAAGTGACTACAGTACGAACAAAGTCGTATCTGGAGCCACAGCAGTTCAAGTGACTACAGTACGAACAAAGTCGCGGCGGGAGCTACAGCAGTTCAAGTGACTACAGTATGAACAAAGTCGCGTCGGGAGTCACAGCAGTTCAAGTGACTACAATACGAACAAAGTCGCGTCGGGAGTCGCAGCAGTTAAAGTGATTACAGTAGGAAAAAACTCGCGATGGGAGCAATAGTTGTTCAAATTTAAATTTCCTTTTCATATTTTCAAAAGGAGTTTTTTAAAGCAAAATTCAAGTGTTTTTAATGATCAGAAAAAGTCTAACAAAGTTTAGTTTAGTCAACTTTAGTCAACTTAGTTAACTAGTTTCCTTTATTTTTTAAACATACATATCTTTGTAATTAATTTATCGAGCATAGTTTCCAAATCGTTTCTTTCCCAATCCATAAATTTCATCGTCGTAGATTTGCGATTTTTATTAATGAATCCAGTTTCTGAAGCACATTGTTTTAGTTAATTCTTTGCCGAATGGCATGAAGATAATGTGAGTGAAGATTTGAAAGGATAAGATAAGGAGAGAGGAGGAAGTGAGAGAATGAAAAGAAGCGAGAGATGTAAAGAAGAGAGGTGTCACGTCTATTGGCAGAAGTCATGCAGGTGCTGTATTGCTCACACACTCTCTTCCTCACACTCTCTCGTCCTCTTCCATTCTCACTCCCACTCTCTCCTCCTCTCTCACTCTCTCCACTCTCTCCTCCCCTTTCGCTCTCTCCCACTCTCTCATCATCTCTCTCTCCCACTCTCTCCTCCCCTCTCGCTCTCCCCCACTCTCTTCTCCCCTGTTACTCTCTCCTCTCATCACGCCTACATTAGCCAGTGTAAAGCAGGCAGGAAGACGACGGAGACAGCAACATAAAGAAAATAAAATGAAACAAAAGTAAAAATACGAAACGCTTATCATAAAATGAAATACGCTGCACAAAGAACGTCTTGTACTATTTACGCGTTCTTATTTTTCTTTCATACCTCTTCCTATCTGTTTTCTTCTATCTATGTTTCCTCTCTCTCTCTCTCTCTCTCTCTCTCTCTCTCGCTCTCTCTGTCTCTCGTTCTCTCCCGCTCGTCTTGTTCCTACTCTTTCTCTCTCACTCTCTCTCTCCTCGCTCTCTCTCTCTCTCTCTTTCTCTCTCTCTCTCTCTTTCATATACACTGAGGCGATCAGAACACTTCTATACACATGTATATGTATCGAGAATAAAGGGAAAAACGGAAAGAACAAATAAAGAAAAGTAAACTTGGCAGAGTTGTATTTGTGAACTGACGGAATCCGTGATGTTGTCGTGAGTTTCTCGGAGTGCAATGGATGAAGAAGAGTAAGTGCTCCGTCGAGATTGCCGCAGACAGCTGTGATGGCCATCCTGGATACTCCCACCAAGGGATTCGTTAACACTTGATAGATTGGCCTCTTTCTCTTCTCTCTGATTACGCCCCTCTTCCTCTTCTGTCAAGTGCATTCCCGTAGTTCTCCCTCCATAAACTTCTCTCATCTCACTCCTTCGATATCGATAGTCCCCTTGGTGTAGTGATGAAGTGATGACAGTTGACATCGTTCTACGCCCATTCCCTTCCTCATCTTGTCTGAGATTCAATTCAACTCCACCGGTGTCTTCAGATTCCTCTGCTCTCGAGTCGTGCCCATCCTTGCCTTGCCCTTCTTCCTCTTCCGTTTTCTCTTCCTCGCCTTCGTTACCTCGTCTACAAATCCTTCTCGCAGCTTTTCCTCCAGTTGCTTTCCATGGAGTTTCATAGTCGAGAATAGTTCTGAGAAAGTTTTCCCTCAACGGGCCCTCGGGCAGCTTTCCAATTACAAATTCATGTATATGAGAACGGCGAGATGAAGAAGAAGCAATGGAAATGTCATCATTATCAGACTCCTCTTCGCTGTCTGCCGTCTCCTTCCGCGCTGCACTATCTATATCCTCCTTCTCTTCAAGTCGTCGTCTGAGGAAGTTTGCTCCATTTTCTTCCACTATATGCGCTGAACTCTTTGGCAGCGGTCTTAGCTTTGGAAATTGGTTGTCCAACTGAAAGTCCATCTCAGACCCAGTCATTCTAGCGGAGAGACTCGACCGCGGGCGGTTGTGTTGGCCTCCGTTCTCAGGGGCCTTACTCGTACCTTTCAGATCAACTGTCGCCACCTGGAAGGAGCTTCTTCTCTGGTCAAAAGCCTTTGGTGTTGGTCGCAGATTTTGCCGTAGTTGAACTGCTTGGCTAGCATTGGTCTGCTCGACCCACTGAACCGGACTTGACCGAGCGGACTGCGTGAAGGGCGGTGCCAGAAACGAATGGCGGTGTCTCAAGTTTGGCTTGTTGTGCGAGAGATCAGTGGCAGTCGAAGAAGGAGAATCGACATGGCGGAGAGAGAAGGCCTCGAGTTGGTTGTGACTTACTTCAGAGGACTTTCGGCTGGTCGGCCGGAGCCTCTGGAGGACCAGCACGGACTCTGGCTGCTCGTTCTTCTGGTCTCTCTTCTCAGATCTCTTCTTGGCTGAAGACAGCGCGGCTCGCACTCGCATCCACGGCGGTTCTTCCTTCTTCTTGGCTGGGAAGGACAAGAGCAGAGCAGATTCTGCCTTCTGTCCAATAGTTGTCTCCATCTCGCTCTTCTCTCGCACTGCCTTCTCCGTCTCCACTCCCTGAGCTGTCAAGGGAGGAACGGGAGAGAATCGTGAGTTGTAGTCGCAGTCCGTGGCGAGCGACTCGGAGATTGTCGTGTCATCGTCGTCCTCCTCTAAAACTCCCGTCTCCGTCTTTGAATCGGGTGAAGTTGTCGATGAAGAGCGAAGAGGGCGTCTTTTCTCCGTAGATTCCATTCCAGACATCAAAGATTGCCCTTTAATAATAGCGATACAAAATTATTTACCGAGCAAGCTAATTTTGCTTATTGATGGTTCCGCAATGTTAGAATCCGTTGAAAGCTATACAAACAAAACTTTTGAGATTATCTTAACAAAGAGCGTCCGAATCATACTCGAAATGAAAAATAAATAAGCCTTGATCAAGATAATTGGAAGAGAAAAGATTCTTGATGACTTCTCCGTCCAAGAATACTTGGATGTCTTCTCTTCTCTCCTGTCTCAGTCCATCTCTTCGTTGGCAGGGCCCTTGTGGGTGGATGAAGGCCTTTCAGCAAGTCCATGTCTCTGTCTGCGCACTCATCTATCATCACACTCTCTCGTCGTGCCCTCGTTCTCATTCCCTCCAGATGTTCGGCGACTCCCATAAGCTTCTTCTGCATGCGCTGTACTGCATTCCTCTCCCTCTCTTTCTCTTCCTTCGCACATTCAATTCTCAGTCTCTCTTATCTCTTTGATGCTTTCCGATTCTCTTTCGCAAGCTTGAATTTAGTTGGGGCAGTGATTCAGAATGACATGGACAAATGATAAGCGAGGGAGAAATACAGAAGAGAGAAGCAAGAGAGCGAGGGAGAGAGCGAAAGAAAGAGAGAGAGAGAGAGAGAGAGAGCGCGAGAGTGAGCGAGAAAGAGAGAGCGAGAGTGAGAAGAGAAAAATAACGGAATAATAAAGATGTGAAGGCAGTAATTCTCATTTGTCCACTGACATCATCTGCAGCGGGTGCAGCTGCACTTTGTCTGCGTGAACCGGGAGCGGGGGACGGAGAAAGGCGGGACGGCGCCTGCAACGGCAACTTAAATTCAACTCTTTCCAAATTGGGAATAAAAAAAAAATGGAATGGCGATCAGTAAAGAAAATAGGATTCATAATTATTATCGAAGAGGGCGAGATAAGGAGAGAATAATTAAAGAAGGAGAGAAAGAGAGTGAGAGAACGAGAGACATAAAGAGAGAGAGAGAGAGAGAGAGAAAGAGAGAGAGACAGAGACAGAGAGAGATGGAGAGGGGAGACCAAAAAGTGATAGAATGTCTAACCGGACTCCTGCTCTTGCTCTTGAACCTGCTCGGTGCGGGGGCGGCGAGTGACTGGCTCTTCTCGTCTTCTTCTTCAATCCTCTCTTTCTTTTTTTCCTCCTCTGAAATGGCCTGGTTGGCAGATTACTTCCATTAGACATGAGAAAGGGGTGACTGGTTTACCAAGAGAGGACTTGGCCGACTCAGTTCTCTCATCCCGCCGTGTCTTCTCTACTTGCTCGGTCATTTTCGTGTCTGGGGCATCTTTTGAGTCTCTTCCTTCCTTGTCTTCCCATTGACTTTCCAGCTTCTCCTCTGATATAGTTCTAATAACTGGAAAGCCAATCAATACTCGTGATCAACAATTCACGGAACAGACACCCGTCATTTAAAATCACGATAGTAAAATGAAAGTGCATGAAAGAGATGACTAAATATCCGTTCTGACCAGTCTTGTCGCACTTGACAGTGGCATTGCTCTGGGCACTGCCATAGTCAGAGGAGGCCTCGCACTTGTAAAGCCCGGCGAGCTGCTCCGTCAGGCGGTTGATGGTGAGGCGGGAGAAGGTTCCATCGAAGGACTGCGAGTACTCGGAAGACGATGAGGAAATTGCAGTGCCCTCCCTTCAACACAACGAAATCCGCTTTCTCGGTAAAAGTAAACCTACATTCATTTTAGAAAAATTCGACACATGAAAAATTAATTTTTGATCTTTATTGCTGGATGCAAAGACTGACTTGAACCACGTGATCTTCGTGGAAGAATGACACTGCCACTTCACTTCGATATGCACCGATTCACCTGCCTTCCCAACCTGGAAGGGAGAGGGTTCGGTGGCCACACCTTTGGTCATTCTCCTTTACGCATGTAAACATATGTAGATCTCACAGATGTAGAATAATACATTGGAATATGTGAATATGCTAGAGGGAACGGAAGAGAACGTCGTAGCTTGCCTTGCTGATAGCAGGTTCCACCACAACGGGAGCACGCTTGAACCCTTCCGATCCCTTCGTCTCAGAGGCCGCTGCTTGCTGCAGACATCACAAGTGAAATGTAGCATCCAGACAGGATATATGAGGAAGCAGCTAACGAATTCGTGACTCATATCAAATTAGTGGCAAAATAAGGATTAAGCGGTGAAATGGTACCGGTGAAGCGGCTTCAGACGCAGCAGAAGCGGCAGGCTTGGGACTGGCCTGCCGCGACCGCTTCTCTGCCGGGGGCGGAAGGCCTTCCGGCTTACGCTTCACGACCACTGCAAGAGAAGGACAGAAATGAGAGAACAGACGAATGAATGGAGACCTTGGTCTTCCTCCATCTTCTCCGTCTTGCTTTCTCTGCGATGCTTGCTAGCATCTTCCGGAGAAAGCATGTCCATATCCTGGGTGGGCGTCGCTGTTCGGGAACTGAAAAGGAACGAGAGATGAGAACTGTCATGGCATTCTGAAAAGTAGAAATTGAAACTCTGCTAACCGCATGCTCTTCTTAGGCGAGCCTTCACGAGATTTCAGATTTTTCTTGGGTGAAGAAGGGCGGGACGAGGATTCTCCTTCTGGAATTACCTCACGATTTTTAACTCCACTAACGGCTCGGAATACAGTAATCAAAAGATGCCTTACCTGCACCGCGGGACGGGGGGCGCGGGGAAGAAGAATCTTTGGCGCGGGACTTCGAGCGAGAGCGGCGGCTGCGGGACGACGGCTAAATATTCTTTTTTTTCCATTTAATTGATTAAAAGAATTTTGTTCAAAGATATCCGCATATGTATAGATACATATATATGAGTCACTAATATAACGTAACTGAGAAGTATGCCCATACCCGTTTCCGCTCGGCTGGCTCTGGATCAGGCTCCTCAAAGTTGAGTGCGAGATTCGCGTTGGTCTCTCCCTGGTCATTCTTGATGTTGCATCTGTACTGGCCGGCATCCGAGGTGGACGGACCCTGCACACAGAAGGTCTTGAATAGCATTTGCTTCTCTCTCTCTCTCTCTCTCTCTCTCTCTCTCTCTCTTTCTATCCTTTACCCTCTATGACCCTCAATTCATCACTGTCTCCCTTTCTCTTTCTCTTGTCTCTCTGATTCTCACTGTCTCTCTCTCTCACTCGAATTTCCAGCTGGCATAGATAGGTGCTATCGCCAAGATCAGTGAAGACTTCGTGATAGAGCCCGCCCATGACGAGCGGGACGCCATCCTTCATCCATCTGGGAATAGTCACTCATTGTAAAACAAACATATGGAGACCAATTAAATTCACATTATTTTCATAACCAACATCTTTTCATAAGTAGCAGAGAAAAAAAAGGAAATGTGACACTACATACTTGGCGGTGGGTCGAGAGGAGCTCTTGACCGTGCACTCCATGACGATGAGAGCGCCGCCATCCTTAGGGATGATGCGGGGGCGGCCGACGAACGACGGGCCACGGGACTTGGCCGCCGAGTCGTCGCCAGCTCCTGACACCACAACTCTCATGGGAGTACGGTAGCTGACCAGTGAGGGGTTAAGAGAGAGTGAGAGAGACAGAGAGACAGACAGACAGACAGACGGACAGAGAGAGAGAGAGAGTGATGGAAACACGAGTCTGACCAGCAAAGTTGAGGTTGATATTGGCATTGGAGTCTCCGAGAGGGTTCTTCGCATGGCACTTGTACGCTCCTCCATCACTCGCACTTGGCTCCTTAACCAATCACTCATCTCATTCATTCTTTCTAATCTCAATGTTCAATTCGCTAATTAAGCTTTTGCAGTCTGTTTCTGGGCTGATCTCGATTGTACTTCGCTTTTCTTTCTCCTCATTCTTTGCATGAGTGGAGGGAGTGACGAGTGTGTTGCTTGCTGTGTCCAGTGGAGAGAGATCGAGACGAGTAGGCGAGATCAAAGACACAAAGCATAGCGTCACTATGAAGAGAGAGAGAGAGGGAGAGCGAGAGAGAGAGAGAGGAAGAGAGGGAGGAGAAAGAATTGCTGGGGAGCCAAGGAGGAAAGGCGCTGCTCGTGTGTAACAGAGGCGGGAAGAGACAATTGCCAACTCCAGCGCTCCCGAGGCAGGCGGTTCCTACTTTGCAATGAGAAACGTCGTGAACAGATGAGAATGACCATGGCGAATGCTCCTGGCCTTCCTCTCATCTTTCCATGTCATTCCTCTTTGTTGTCGTGTGTATAGCAGAATGAGTGGCAAGCAATGACTAATTACGTTTATGATTGTAAATATGTACTTTCACTCAAAGATACCAGTAAAATATTAATATTAGTTGCAAAGTGACAGATGAGAAAACAGAACGACAAATTTCTGCTCCAAGGCGCACTTTTTGTCATACTCAAGAATCAACAGACTTGAGTGGTGAATGATCATGAAATCTTGCAAAGAGAGGCAGACGGAGAGCGAGGAAGAGATGGGGAAGGAGAAATTGAGCGAATCAGAGAAGAAGACGGAATCAGAGATAGAGAGAGAAAGAAAATGAGAAAGCGCTTTCATGTGATCGTGCCAACCACCCGAACAACAAAATACACCATTTTTCAACCTCCCGCCTTTCGATTCCCAGTCGTATATTTTAACTGATTATGATAACTTTGTTGGCAAAGTGCAAGGCCCTGCTTGTGAAAACAGCGGTTATAGAAAGTTAAGAGCTTGCAGTTCCATGACGAAGATGCTAGATAAGTAGAGAGAGAGAGAGAGAGAGAGAGAAAGGTGAGAGAAAGCGAGAGAGCGAGCAACAGAAAGAGAGAGAGAGAACGAGAGAGCGAGCGAGAGAAAGCAAGAGGGAGCGAGAGAGAGAGAGAGAGAGAGAGAGAGAGAGAGAGAGAGAGAGAATGAGAGAGACGAATCAGAGAGGATCAAGATGATATAGTCACTAACAAAAGACATGTAATCCGTGAAAAGAAATAATTTTACGCAGCTGAGCTAAAATAGAAGGGAAATGCTGAAAGTGAAGTCGGAGCGTCAGAGGCAGTTCAAAGTATAGAGAACATGTATGAAAATGCGGGACCGTGTCGGAATCGCAACGACCACAATAGCCATACGTGTTAAAATGGGCATTTGAGACACGTACTTCTAGCAATGGACAATTGAGCAACCGAGCCGAATCGCAACGGAAGGGCGGCCATTTCAGCAGCAAGTCAATAGAGCGACAAGGGAATAGAGCAAAGGTGCAAACGAGCGATAAGGAAACAGAGCTATGCGACAAATGAGCAACCGGTCAATATTTGTGGTAGGGGGTCTATGAGGCCCAATGGGTCTCAACTGCGACATTTGAGCAACGGGACAAACGAGCAACGGGCAATATCCTTTTCGCTGGTATAGGGGTCTATGAGACCCAATAGGTCTCAACTGCGACATTTGAGCAACGGGACAATTGAGCAACGGTTCGAATTCCTTTTCCCTGGTATAGGGGTCTATGAGGCCCAATGGGTCCCAATGGGTCTCAACGGCGACATTTGAGCAACGGGACAATTGAGCAACGGTTCGAAATCCTTTTCGCTGGTATTGGGGTCTATGAGGCCCAATGGGTCCCAATGGGTCTCAACTGCGACATTTGAGCAACGGGACAATTGAGCAACGGTTCGAAATCCTTTTCGCTGGTATTGGGGTCTATGAGGCTCAATGGGTCCCAATGGGCCTCAACTGCGACATTTGAGCAACTGGAGAACTGTGCAACGAGCTAGATCTTCTTCCTTGGTATAGGGGGCCTGTGAGACCCATTTGGTCCTGTTGCCTGCACCCGTGACTATTGAGCAACGGGCCATATGTCATTATGTATTCATTTTGTCTGGTATAAGGGGACCAAGAAGACCCAATGTTGCTTGCACCAGTTAAATTTTGCAATATGTATGTATGTATATATGTATGTATCTTACGATTAGCAATATGGTTGGTATGCATGATACTCCTCGGGAAAAAAGCGAGCAGTTGCTACGCACTACAATAGCAACAACTTAGCAGGATTTTTAGCAGTTGAACCCTTACACTTTTCAACTGCTCCTGCATGAATTCTCAACTGCTAAGCTGCTCATTGGGTGCGTAGCTGTTGCTAAATGAATGCAAATGAAAGGCTAGTAGGGAACTAAGCTGTTGCTTAGCAGCAACTTCTGAACTGCTAAATTGAATACTGTAGTCGCAGAATGTCATTACACCGGAAATCAGTACTGCTGACATTTCACTAAAATTCTGTACCGTTTACCGACGTAACGGTAAGATTGTTCAAAAATAGGCTGCACTGCAAGAAAATTGTGTCGGCATACCTTGATCATTTGGAAGAAACTGAAAATTAACCCAGCTCTGGGATGCCCACGAAGAGCAACAACCTAGATTCGGCGTATTTTTCGACCTGTACATTTCTTTAGAACTGGGCGCACAGTCGGAAAATGGGGCGGACGGAGCACTTTTACCTTTCCCAGCTACTTTTAAAAACTATTGTTGCTTTCATGTTTCTTAAATGCTTATCGTTGCAGGAGTTTTCGAAATTCAAAATTTTAGCAGTTCAAAAGTCGTAGCTTTGCAACAGCTTCGCAGACCATTCGCAGTAAGCATTAGCAGTTGAACCCTTACGCTTTTCAACTGCTAATGCATTTTGCCACTGCTAGTGGACTGCTTTGCGCATTTTTAACTGCGTAGCAACTGCTCGCTTTTTTCCCGAGTCATGCAGTCATAGGCAGTACTTGCAGTCAGAGGTGCAAGAGGCCCAGGCCGGGCAGGGCCGAGCCCAAGCTAGGGCCCCCACCTATAGGGCCGGGCCGGGCCGGGCCCAAGCTAGGGCCCGGCCCTGGGCCCGATTGGGCCCATTTTTCGTAAATTTGTAGGCGAACATGCTTACGACCGCTATATTTCGTACTGGTCATACGTAATATTGCAGATTAGAAGTCGTATTCCGCTTTTCAATTCTATAAATGAAAGCTTTGTGAACATTAAATCTAGCAAAAAAATTTTTTTATGATAAAGGGACGAATTAGAAGTAGGAATTTCACATGTTTAAAAAATCGGGCCGGGCCGGGCCCAAAATTCAAGGGCCCGAAATCCGCGGGCCGGGCCGGGCCGAGATTTAAGGCCCTAAGGGCCGGCCGGGCCCAAAAAAGTTGGGCCAACTTGCACCTCTGCTTGCAGTTCATAGAGTCAATCTCGAACACGTGGGGGGGGGGGTGCGGGGAACAAAATTATTTTTTAATCAAGTGATATTCTCAGAGTTTGTGTGGCATCCTATGGCGTTCTCAAAAACATTTTTTCCAAAAATTATTTCCCTGTATTCACAGTAGGCGGCGACATACCGAAAATATTCAATGAACATAAGATTTTATAAGACCAACTAAATTGTGAATAGCTCTATCGAATGTTAATTATAAAGCGCATAGGAAAGGTAACTGACTTTCTGGCAAAAAAATTTTGGGCCCCTTTTTGCTTTTCGATCGTTGCAATCAAAATATTTCAAACATGACGGATAGGCTTTGGAAACTACTAAAAAAAACTTGCAGACTTGATTTGCATAAATTCATATTTTCACCCATAGTAGGAGTAAAAAATTATTAATTGCTTTAATTTTTTTTTTAATATTGAAACTTTCTCAAGTGATCTTTTCTTTGCACAACGTGAATTAAAATAAGAGTGAAAATATGCAAATGTATGCAAATCAAGTCACTTTAGTACTAACCATGATGGAAATGTCCCAGAAGGCCCGCAAATTGGGTCCCTGATTAGTTATTTGGAATGGCGGATGGGTCAAAATTAACAATAAGAGACTTTTTCATAAGGCGTGTAATCGCTACAAGCACCCCTTTGACTGTGAGCATGAGTATCTCACATTAGAACCCTATGCATTGCTTATTGTAAGATACGTATGTATATCGCATTGCAAGCAACATTGGGTCTTCTTGGTCCCCTTATACCAGACAAAATGAATACATAATGACATATGGCCCGTTGCTCAATAGTCACGGGTGCAGGCAACAGGACCAAATGGGTCTCACAGGCCCCCTATACCAAGGAAGAAGATCTAGCTCGTTGCACAATTGTCCAGTTGCTCAAATGTCGCAGTTGAGACATATTGGGACCCAGTAGGCCTCATAGACCCTAATACCAGTGAAAAGGATTTCGAACCGTTGCTCAATTGTCCCGTTGCTCAAATGTCGCAGTTGAGACCCATTGGGACCCATTGGGCCTCATAGACCCCAATACCAGTGAAAAGGATTTCAAACCGTTGCTCAATTGTCCCGTTGCTCAAATGTCGCAGTTGAGACCCATTGGGACTTATTGGGCCTCGTAGACCCAAATACCAGTGAAGAGGATTTCGAACCGTTGCTCAATTGTCCCGTTGCTCAAATGTCGCAGTTGAGACCCATTGGGCCTCATAGACCCCAATACCAGCGAAAAGGATTTCGAACCGTTGCTCACTTGTCCCGTTGCTCAAATGTCGCAGTTGAGACCCATTGGGACCCATTGGGCCTCATAGACCCCAATACCAGCGAAAAGGATTTCGAACCGTTGCTCAATTGTCCCGTTGCTCAAATGTCGCAGTTGTGACCCATTGGGCCTCATAGACCCCTATACCAGGGAAGAAGATCTAGCCCGTTGCTCAATTGTCTCGTTGCTCAAATGTCGCGGTAGGGACCCGTTAGGTCTCATAGGCCCCTTACCACAAATGTTGACCGGTTGCTCATTTGTCGCATAGCTCTGTTTCCTTATCGCTCGTTTGCACCTTTGCTCTATTCCCTTGGCGCTCTTTTGACTTGCTGCTGAAATGGCCGGCTATTTGTTGCGATTCGGCTCCGTTGCTCAATTGCCCATTTCTCAAGTGTCGTTGCTATCCTGACACGGTGCCGAAAATGCATAGCTCTACATAATTGCATGGAGATAAATGAAACAAATAAATGGAAGATATCTCTAACTTTAATGACAAGAGTGGCCTTGTAGAGAGAGCCGCCGAGAGGAGACAGCGTTTGGATGCAGCGGATGGAGGGAGCGAGAGGCTCACCAGAATGTTGCCAATCCACGACTGGAGGAGGGTCACCGTCCACCAGACATTCCATCAACAGATCACCCTGCAATTCCACTCTCTGCCCCTATTCCTCTTTGTTCTTTTCAGTATTAGGGAAAAAGATAATTAATTGATCAATGGAGCTTATCTGCATGAGAAAGCATTTGGTCGCTGTCATTTTCGCTCTATAAGTGCAGATGTAAAGTAAATTTCTTGTTTCGATTATGTTTCCGGATTTCTTTCTGATTATTTCATCGATTTTCATGCCTTCTGTTACGTCTTGCTTATTCACTTTATCAGTAGAATTCATTGGGTTAACTCTCCTCCAGCATTCGTTCGCACCCTCCGTCCCCATCTCTCTCTCTCTCTCTCTCGCTCTATCTCTCTGTCTTTCTCTCTCTCGCTCTCTCTCTCTCTCGCTCTCTCCTCCCTCTCCACGTTCTTAAAAAAACTATCGATTACCTTGGACTGTGATTTGTGGCAATCTCTATTCGATCTATTCGTGATCAAGCGCAAATTATTGAGTTCCGGCGGAGATCTTTGCAAAGCCTTGCAAATCTCGAGATCTCACTGGAAGATAAATAAAACAAGGCAGGTGAGGCGGAGTGTGAACCCGACAGACAGACGAGAGAGACAGAGAAAGAGAGAGAGAGAGAGAGAGAGAGACAGAGAGAGAGAGAGACAGAGAGAGAGAGAGAGAGAGAGAGAGAGAGAGAGAGAACGAAAGATGAGAAATATAAGAGTAAGCTTGGATGGAGGCAGGTGAGTGCCTTTTCTCGCTTCTTTCACTCATTCTTCTCTCTTCTGGACGTCTCCCGAAAATGCATTGCATTGATGGTGTGCCGTTGTTACACCATTCAGCCTCTCCTGCTCTTTCTTGCCCCGGGCACCGCTCATCCTCTATCTCTCACCCTTTCTCTCTCTCTCTCTCTCTCTCTCTCTCTCTCTCTCTCTCTCTCTCTCTCCCTCTCCCTCTCTCTCTCCCTCTCTCCCTCTCTCTTTCTCTGCCTTTCTCTCTCTAGCTCTCCCCTCTCTGTATCTTCCTATATCTGTCTGGCTCTTCTCTCTCTCTCTCTCTCTCTCTCTCTCTCTCTCTTTCTGCCCCTCCCCTCTCCTTTATTTTCTATATGCTTGTTGCTTCTTCGGCGATGAACCTTTCACTCCTTGCTTTCCGCTACTTTGCTTTTTTTACATTTCAGTGGCAACCTCCGCGTGGATCTGAACTTCTTCTGTTCCCTCACAAGAAAATTTACATTCTTTGACTACGTCTTTCCAGATAGTTTTTCCTACCCGCGCTCTGTGAAAAACGGGATGTTAGTTTTGTAATTGGTTGGATTTAGGGTGCAACAGGTGGAGAGCAGAGAAATCTGAGAAGGAGGCGATGAGCAAGTGAAGAGATAACATAGAAGAGAATGTAAAGGGGGAAAAGAGAGAGAAGAGAGAGAGAGACTATTACTAATCAATGAAAGAATTCGGGAGAGATATGATAAGGAAGGTGGAGAAGAGAAAGAGAAGAGCAAGAAAGATTCGCCTACACAGTGATGAAAGAAAGGGAAGGATGAAGCACAAGACATAACTGTTTAGAGATTTCGTGAGCTGCAATGGCAACTTGAGAACGTTACAAAGGATGAAGAATGAAGCTAGACGGCACAGTGAGAGAGAGAGAAAGAGAGAGAGAGAGAGAGAGAGAGAGAGAGAGAGAGATGGAGAGGGGAAGAGAGTGATGCAGAGACAAAGAGAGAAGGGAATAAAGAGAGAAAAAGAGAGAAAGAGAGGAGAGCAGCTCGAGAGAGAGGAGGGAATAAACACTGGGCGAGATCTGTTGAGAGAGGGAAAAACGCGCAGCAAACAAAACGTTGCAGAGTCATCATTTCTCAAGTATTCTCGTGATCCGAAAATAAGAAAGACGAACAGTCGGCGTCTGCTGGATGGTCGGCTTCTGTGTGAAGCGCGGCGCCCCCGGCATCGTGGCTGGTTACGGTAGGCGCCGGCCTCCCCTGGGTACGGTAGGTCTGGGCCTGTCTGCTACGGAAGAGGACTGTTTAGCTGGCCGAGACGCCACTGTACAATCCGTCTTCCAACAACGCGCACTCAACCTGTGGAAGAGGAAAGAAAACGACGGAATAAAATGGCTAAGAAATGTTTCGAGGCAGAGTACAATGATTGTTCTGGAAAATTTTGAAAATAATCGATGGCGGGGAGGAACGCGGATTCGGGGTTCGTCGAAGGCACAAATGGAGATAAAAGAACAGTGAGGACGATCAGGGAGATAATAAATGAAATAATATAAATAAATAAAAAGAAGATGAAATAAGGTAATTGAACAGATTCGGTCTTGTCGGAGACAGAGAGAAACGGCAGAGAATGCCCGACTTGCAGCTTGCGAGTGGGCGGAGGGGCACGGAGAGAAGAAGAAGAAAGCAAGGCAGGGTTGGGCAGCAGCCGACCATCCACCCTCCTCTCTCCGCACACTCTCTCGCTCTCTCTGCCACAGCGTCAGGCGCTCACAGCATCTCGTCTTCTCCCTCTTCTCTGCCTAGACTCTCTCTCCATCATCCTCCCTAAAAATACACTGCCCTCTCTCTCTCTCTTCTCACCTCAACACCCTGCCACTGGCAATGGAATCTGCCATGGCGGAAGCATCTCTCCCCACCCCCTTCCAATCAGTGTTCATCTCAGATCTCACATCCCAACTGGGGAACACCTCATCCCGACCCGAAAATCACCATAACACGTACCTCCCATTCATTTCGACATCTTATCGGATGCCTTCACGGATCTTATTTCTCCAAAGTTTCCACGAATCAAAAAAGCCTTGTCATAATATTGTCACTTTATTGACAGGCGCATCCTGGAGAATTTTTCGTCAGTTAAGAACAGCGGTGGCTTATGAAAAAACTAGTAGAGTTATCAATCAAAACCACATAACAAACCAATTGAGAAAATGCCGAGAAAGCAAAACAAAGCTAGGAAATTGTTGGGTACAAGTATATAAAAATACTCGTTAAGAAACCCGTAAACTGTACATCAATTTCATGTAATAAAGAAGTAAACTTTCAGACAATTCTACAAGCCTGGAAGAGAAGAAGAAGAATCAACGTCCAGATAGGGACAAAAACCATTCCGTACGAAGACTTCACTGCTACTTGGCCGTGTTCCAGGTCGCCGTCCATCTCAATTCAAACTTCTTATCCATTTCCTTTATAAATGACCAAATTTTGACAAATAATGATAAAAATTCAATAAAAATATTGATTATTGATATCAATATAATAATAAATTAAGATATCAATTTTACAATTACTCTCTAAGGATGATGGAGTACCTTGTAGCAGAGAAGAGCCTCAAATGTTGTGATCATCGCACAACGCAACCAATTCAGGATAGCCCTGAATATTATACATATTTTATGGGCCTATAATAAAAAAAGTGTAAGTCCAGTTTTTTTTTACACAACAGAAATAATAATTAATTTATTCACAATCCTCATCTTCTCATAAATTTTTTTAATAACAAAAAATAAAAAATCCCATGCTGTTATTACCTGTTTGCAAGAAGCCTGATATTAATGTTCTTACTTGCTCTCACAGCATATTTTCATGAAGTACATAACCCAACCTACCGTGTTATAATCTAGCGACTTCATAAAGGTTACATGATTATTCCACTAACTTGTCAGAGATCGAAGGAGGGATTCGAACATCCTTGCCAGCAATCAGGCCACGGACAAAGCAGATGAAAAGGAAGTAGCCATCCAAGACCGAGGCCGTGAAAAGGGGTAGAAACACCCACCAGTACGAGATGGACCACACCTCACTCAGCTTCAATGCCTGCAATCACATTACTCTTTACATCAGGGAGTACATAACAAGCTGACGGAAACAGAGAACGCAAGACTTGCATACCAGCACAAAGGAGAAGACGATAAGACCAACAGCGTGGAGCCATAACTCGAACACAGCTACTCCAGTCCACTTTACAAGTTCTGCCAGGGACAGCATCTTCCCTCGGCCATCACAATCCGGATAACACTTCACTTTTACTTTTTATAGTACTCCGCTGTTGATTACAAACTGATATTTCTTGTCGTAAGCTGAAACTACCGGTCTGGTGGACAGTTATATTTACCACATTCGAATACGCAGGCGAGAACGACAAAACAAAACAATATTTGGCTCATGGCTTGCTGAGAAAATTAGTCATTAATTAATGACTAAGCCTTAAGGCGATTGATGCCCGTGATCGCCATCTACGGAAAATAACAGAGACGTTAATCTAAAACCACACTGGACAAAGTTGGGGATTCCTGTATTAATTAGGGCGCAACGGCTGAAATCGAAATGAAAGGCAGAGTGAAGAAATAGAGTAAAGCGGGAAAGAATTAATAGCCCATGAACTTGTTTTCCTCTCTCCTGCGGAAGGGAGGACGAGGGGGGCGCAGAGTGCCCGAAGCCTTCTTCTCTTCGTAGCGGCGGGCCATCTCTTCCAGCCAGGGTGGGATCTCCTTCACACAAGAAATGTTAATTCAAATACAGAGATACAGTGAACCTGACATTCTTCTCGTTCTTCTGCATGATGGAGATAAGATCCCCAGCCTTGTCCCAATTCCTTCTTGCAAAGAAAGACATCGCCTCTCCAGATCGTCTGAACATTAACAATACATATAAATCCCCTCACTTATTGTTAGAGCACCCTTCAAAGACCTTATTGGCATAACTTCCTTACGGAAAATGCACCTGAAAGTGTTCATTTCGCAAGGTTTCTGATGTTTTTTTGAGAAGCTACACTTTTCCAGGCCTAATGTTCGAGTAAGTGCGGTCTGTAGTGAACAGTGAAGAAGAGGAACCAACCCAGCCCTTCCGGTACGGCCGATGCGATGGACGTACTCTTCAATCTCAGAAGGGAAGTCGAAGTTGATGACGTGGGAGACATCCGGAACATCGATGCCACGGGAGGCCACGTCAGTCGCGATGAGAATGTAGGAGTGGCCCTTCCGGAAGTCCTGCCAAGAATTCATTCGGCTTCCACTTTTAATCGCAGACAATGACAAGTGAAAATAAGGAAGACGCTAACGGCCAGAACAGCCTCGCGGTCTCTCTGAGAGCGAGAGCCGTGCATCGCCTGGGCAGAAATACCCTCGCGGCACAGATCAACAGACATCATGTCAGCCCTGCAGAGAAAGAGAAGAATGATATGAGAGATCAAGGAAGTCTAGTCGAACATGGCCTTAGAAGACACGAAGACGATGACTTTGTAACGAGTTGGACCGTGCGTTTTCTCCAGGAACTTGATGATCTCGAAGAGGCGCGTCTGCACAAGAACACTGTGCATTGTCAATACCCATTTCGATCCCCAAAAGGCGAATAGGAATTTCATTTCAGGAGATGGAGATGCCTGCAGGCACAAACCTTCTTCTCCTCGATATTGTCAATATTCTCTACATACTGCGTAACAGTGTTGCATGCCTGCAAAGAAAGCAGTGAATGAAGAGGGAAAGTTGATGGTGGAGGGGAGACGAACCGTGAGATCGAGAGTGCCGACCACACACATCACAGCGGCCTTGGTGTAGCGACCAGCCAGGGCGCGCACTGCGGGAGGCCACGTCGCACTGCAAGGGAGACCATTCAGGGAACGTCTTCAACCAATAGAGATCACCTCGTCAAACACATAATCCTATCGGGGCGAATCTCGATCATAATCCGTCGGATCTGCGGCTCGAAGCCCATGTCCAGCATCCGATCGGCCTGAAAGTCATTTCCATAAGAGACACCAATTGGAGAGGTTAATTGACTAGTCCCACAAAAGCTGCAATGTAATTAATCAACCTAGTCGAGACCCAACTATTGGCTAGTGTCACAGCTAATCAATCTTACAATGCTAGTACAACTTTCTCACGAAAGGTACGAACCTCATCAATAACAACATAAGTGATGGATGAAAGCTGGACGGCTTCTTCGTAAGCAAGGTCGGCGAGGCGGCCCGGGGTTGCGATCACTACAATTGTTCAAGCAATCATGGCATCTAGCGCTTCTTGCGACAAACGAAGTAAGAATGCTGACCAATGTGAACTCCATCGCCACAAGCATCTAGCTGCTCTTTCCTGTCACCTCCGCCATACAGGCAGACGCTGCAAAGACGCCATATTTAATATATTTCCTTCAACTTCTCTCTACCCTGGATGACAACCTTTTGTATCTGTTGTAGCTGTACTTCTTGACTTCACTCTTAATCTGGAGAGCGAGTTCGCGAGTTGGAGAAAGCACAAGCACGAATGGACAGGGGATTTTCTCACCTGGCGAGTAGAGCCTGCAATCAGCCAGTAGAAAATCGGCACCAAAAGAAAAAAAAACTTCAACGAAAGTTCTTAAGTTGAATATGCAAAAACGTGTACTCGATTGTTTTGGGTATAAATGACAGTGACATAGAAAATGTGTCGCCGTGCATGAGCTAACTTTAGCTGCGCTTCGATGTGGAGAAAGGCAGGAAGAAGGAAGGCGAGAGTCTTGCCACTTCCAGTCTGGCTCACTCCCACACAGTCAATGCCAGAGAGAAGAATAGGCCAGACCTGGCACTGAACTGGCGATGGGGCACTCAGCCCGTTGCGGGACAACTCAGACATGATATCAGCTAAATGGATACCTCGTAACTTCAATTTCCAACAACTGGGCAAAAATAGAGAACGCAAGCCAGTTCAAATCTAACGCTTTGAGCCATAAGCATCTGCAAATGATCGCACGGGATCAGGAATCTTCACAACACTTTGTTCATCGAGCGCGTAAACCTTTAAACAAAGGTTTTCGAGTTTGCTGCTAAGGCAGCAGCAGAAACTATGAACCTTGAGATCGTTCAGCTCGGAGAGAACTTTTGCTTTTTCATCTTCTAAGAGAGGCTCTACTTCCTTGGACCACAAATCACGAGTGATTGGCCCTACGAAGTCAAGATGTTTAGATGTTACCATTGCTTGTCTCACCGTCGAATCGCGGATCACGCTCTCTTGCTGCAACAGATTCCTCGAGGCTGTGGTAAGTGAAGATGCTTGACGACTGACTGCTTGCTTAAAAGAACGGAAGAGGTCAAAATAGAAATTAAGAAGCGACGAAATCTAACCGAAATAGAAGAATGGATTGCCTTCATTGCTGCCAGATTCAGATGGAATCAGAGCCATCACGTAATCCTTGCCTTTAGGAGCAAAAATTGAAATGGAAATATGATGACGAAGTTACGGTATGTTTCTGCATTTTCAAAAAAACACTAAAGAAATGAAATATCAGACAAATATTTAATCTAAAAAGAGGTCGCGGATTATTTTTTTTTTCAAGTAGATTCTTCAAACCGTCTTTTGTTTGTTGCCTTTATCTGTTAACAGTTCAGTCGTGTTTCTTATTTTACGAGTTTGAGAGTATTGAACAGCTGGATCTTCCGTTTTTTATGTGAGAATGCATTGCTAATATGACTTAAAATTGTTTTTACCATTAGAACTTTAGTTAAAGGACTAAGTATTCTGTTGACGATATTAAAAGGTGACCCGATTGTCCTACCCTGTTCTTCTTTTCTAAGCTGATGAAGCAGTTATGGAAAATAGATGTGGAATAGGTTGCAAAATGCTTGAGCTCGACGGAGACAGAGAGAATGGCCATAGATAGAGCTAGAGAAGAGAGAGAGAGAGAAAGAGAGAGAGAGAGAGAAAGAGAGAGAGAGAGAGAGAGAGAGAGAGAGAGAGATGGGACGAGAAAAAAGGGGGAAGAGGACATTGTCTGTCTGTGGGTTCCTTTTACCTCCCTCCCCTCCCCTCACCTTCATTGTATTCAAGAACAGGACTGGACTAAAGAATGGTTCTTCGTATGGTAATTGATGCCGAGAGCTCTGTCTAATGCTCATCTTTCCCTTCAAGGGTTATGCTTTGTTTTCCAGCCCGTTTGCAACTTCAGTTTGGACATTTCTATTCATCCGTCTTCGCTCTTGCGCTTGTAAGATCTTCTGTTGGGCAACTAAATAATTTAATAGAGCACAGGTGAAACAACGCATTGGTGTTATGTTACAAGGATATGGAATCCTTCTGTGCCTATCTGTCTTACCCTGGTGACGGAGTGAAAACTTTGTGCCCTTCTTGCTAATCCTTTGTCCTCTTTGAGCAACCTTTTTTTTACGGAAGGATTCTGTATTAGAGGATGTGTGTGCTTTCTCTTAGAAGATCATGGTTAGAGTATTTTCATTTTCTCTCCTTTTTAGTTCTTTTCTTTCTCTGTTGGCTGCTCCTTTTCCTTTAGAAACCCCTTATTTAATGTGCTCTCCAACAATGAGCAAAATTTGGATATATAAGTTCAACGTAAAAAAAAACATGAAGAAAGGGGTTGCGATTTTAATGTGTAGGTATAGAGATGGGTTGTGAATAAAAAGAAAGAAGGAGTAATTCATGTGGATGTGTTTGTATTTTCACGCATTCGCCCCATGCCATGGTTCATCTCTTTCTCCCCTCTTTTCTCCTCTCTCCTTCACCCAAATCCATCTTCTTTCTTTCTCACCATTTCACGATTTCCTGTTTTGGTTTTTGGCAGGTGAGCGAACCAACAAACTGAGATAATAGCGTGCTTTTTTATAGATCATAATTCATTATTTTGCCTCACGATAGTGCCAGATTGCTGCGGAACAGAGTTTATTTCTTATAAATTATTAATTAAACACCAATTATTGAGGTGCCGTTGTTCTAGAAAAATGTGGTTACATTTGAGACTGTGATGTGAATGGCAGAGTTACAGGTATAGTGGTGAGGTCGCTGACAGTCCCTGCGCCCTTTCAACTCACTTTTTTTAACCGTTCGCTTTTCCCTGTTCACTCTGGTACTCTTACCGTTTCCTACTCTCTTCCTCTCCTGCTCGCTCTCTCCCTCACTCATGGCCTATTCCTGGCGCGCTGGCCGCCGGCGCCTATGCTGGTTTGTTTAGTCGGGAGAGAAGTGACAGAGAGAGAGAGAGAGAGAGAGAGAGAGAGAGTGAGAGAGAAGCAATGAGAGAGGGGCGAGAGCTACTGTTCTTCCACTCCCACGTACGGCTTCCTACCATTTTACTTTCATCATCCGCGAAGATCTGAGTGAGGTGAGAGTGAGAAGAGAAGAAGAGAGCCGAGGCGGCAAAGACAACAAATTCGGCGCCAAAGGGGCGCCAGCTTCATCACCCTCCGTCCCCTACTCGGATTATCACTGGGCCAAGACTGCACGCCGTGCAACTTCTTCTCTGCAACTCTGCTCTCTCCCCCTTCTAATGCTCTCCCCTCTTCCTGACCCGACTTCCTTCTCCCCTCCCTCTTCTTTCATTCCTGCGAACTGTTCAGCAGAAGGGTGGTCGGTCGGTCCCCTTTCCACTGCACAATTTCGGGCTCTACGGCATCCAACCCCCTCACTACTTAAACTTGTAGACCATAAAAGGGTTCTCTTGAGCACTCCTTCTCCATCACAGACACAGGGTTTTGTTAATGTGACAAACTGTGATCGCTTAGGTGGATGTTAGCACTGTCTGCGTGGAACTCTTGTTGATGTCTGTAATTCTCTCCCCCTCTTATTGCCTGCCTCCCATTCTCTCACGATCTTCTTCCCTCCCTCTCTGTCTCTCACCCCTCATTCTTCGCCTGTCTATATCCCCTCTCCCCTTTCCCTCCCTTAATCATCCCATCTTCCTTGGCTGCCTGATCGTGTAAGTGTCATTCCTGTCATGCGCCTACATTCCTTGTGTCCACTTGTTGATCAGTTCTAGCCGCATTTCTACTCCTCATTTTTAATTATTTTACTAGGCACGCTTACCTTCCATCCTCGCTCTGCCCCTTTGCCCTTATCCCCATCTCTCTCTACGCCTATGTAGTCACTTTCACGTCGCTACTGATAACCTCGCTCTCTCGGAATGTCTTCCTTGCTATATCGACGATAAAAAGTGAAGCGCTCAATTGAAACTTGCACTGATGGCCTGTGTGAAAGAACATTCTGGCTAAATGAGAATATTTTAGGGTGTTTAGGTCGTTTTTTTTACAAGAGAATAATTAATACTTTTAGTAGTTCGTTGGAGTCGGAACAGTAAGGTGATGGACTGACTGTGTCCTCTAGTGAATATTGTCTTCATTTCGGGTATTTGAATTACCGAATCAACACGGACGCGAGTTCGCAAAGGGAGGGGAAGAGTACGCGTGCCACCGGGTAATAGTGATTCAACAAGATCAGAGGGCCTGAATCATGCTCATCTATTTCTCTGCGTCATGTTGTTTTGTCTGGAGGGAGTGATTTATTTCCCTCTTCACGCTAGTGCATTGCCCTTGCTTTATCGCTTGCTTTTCTTTACTATTCCTCCCATTTCTATTTTCTGCTACTTCTGAGTCATATTCTGCAGAAATATCTCGCACCGAACAAGTAGAGAGAGAGGAAGGATATGCACGGATAGAGAATTTGGGAATAAAGAAGAGATAATGCTGGGGAAGGAGAGTGGAGAGGGAGAGGGGAGGGAGTCTAGGTGAGAACCGAATCTTAGGACGGCGTTCCCGCCTCCTCCACACTGATAAACAGCTCCCTCGAAATGCGCTCCCGCCTGCTGTGCTCTCTATCGCTCAAGACACTCGCATCACTCTTGTGATATCCCTATGCATCTCTCTCTCTCTCTCTCTCTCTCTCTCTCTCTCTCTCTTTAACCCCGATCTCTTTGCATATCTACTATTAGCAGTGATTGTTTGTGCTAATAGCTTGCTCATGTGAATGTTTGTCTCTGCCTTCCACGCGGCCCCAGTCCCCTGCATCTCTCTCCCGTATTGTCCGACCACTTCTTCTCTATCTCCTCTCTCCTTCTGGAATTTTTTTGGATATATTACCATCTTTTATTCCTGCAATGCTACTGGCCACGAGACTCCACTCTCTTTATTCTTCTCGCAAAAATGTTTCTCACGATGTCAACGCTGTTAATGAACTCCCTCTTATCTAATTCCGTGTTGGCCATTCCCAGCATCTCTCTTTCTCTTTCTCTCTCTCTCACTCTCTCTCGCTCTCTCTCTGTGTCATAAATGAGATTATTGGTGATTATAGATGTTTTCAGTGATGGCTGCGCCGTTGGCCGGCGCTCGCGACCTCCTCTTCCTTCTTCTCTTCGTCTTCTCTTCTTTTCTACCTTCCCAAGCTGCTGTCTCCTCTTTTAATTATGTTCCACAGGTTTGTTTCCTGTCTACCTCATCTATATTTTCTGGTACTATTAATATAATTCGCACCAATTTGCTATCCCCCTCCCCTTCTCCAGGGCACAAATCCGACCCTCTACGTGCCCGGCTTCGAGCCAATCATGCACTTGGACCAGTCGACATTCGATGACACCGTCTACGGCCAGAGCCACGCTTTCGTCGTCGAGTTCTATGCAGACTGGTATCTCTCTCTCTCTCTCTCTCTCTCTCTCTCTCTCTGTTTCTCTCTCTCTCTGTCTCTCCTTTCATGTCATGTTCTCTTTCTTCCTCCCTTCCATCACTCTTCTTTATCTTTGCACATTATCGTATTCCTTCTGTTCCATATGTCAAATGTCATTATCACTCGCTCTCATTCGTCCACGCTGAATTTTCTGTGCCAATCTCCATCAGTTTGCTTCTTGTCGTGCGTACCACTGGTTCCTTCTTATCTTTCCATTCCATCATCATAGCCAAAGAGCTTATGGAGTCTAAGAAGCTCGCACCAATTTGGTAGCGACACTGAATGGAGAAAGAAAGAAAGAAAGAGAAAGAAAGAAAGAAAGAAAGAAAGAAAGAAAGAAAGAAAGAAAGAAAGAAAGAAAGAAAGAAAGAAAGAGAAAGAAAGAAAGAAAGAGAAGAGAAAGAAAGAAAGAAAGAAAGAAAGAAAGAAAGAAAGAAAGAAAGAAAGAAAGAGAAAGAAAGAAAGAAAGAAAGAAAGAAAGAAAGAAAGAAAGAAAGAAAGAAAGAAAGAAAGAAAGAAAGAAAGAGAGAGAGAGAGAGAGAGAGGAGAGAGAGAGGAAGAGCGAGAGAGACTGAGAAATCAAGATTATGAAGAAGGCATCAGAAAACGGAGTGTCAGAAGGAATTTGACAAACAACTTGGTAGATGAGAGAGAAGGAAATATAAGGAGAGGGCAGAGACGGAGAGCAGGAAGCCAAAGATCAAATCCGAGTGAACGCTTTGTGAAGGCGGCGGATGAGAGGCAGAATGAATAGTTCGTGCTTCTTTTCAACATGCAACGAAGCCATTTCTATAGAAGAGTTGAGCATCCGAGAAGGCGAGAATACGGAACCGACCATTCTTCCTCCCATTTCTCGCTTCTTTCAACCAAAAACCAACAGCTCTCAATCTTGAACGAAAGCTGAGGAAGCTTGCAAAAAATCAGTAGGGGTGAGAATGAAACCGTGGAACATAAGTAAGCAAGTGGTTAATGAAGATCCCAAATCGAAATGTACACTCTATCCTTCCCCTTCTTCCTAACTCTCTCTCTCTCTCTCTCTCTCTCTCTCTCTCTCTCTCAGCTCCACTCTCTGTGAATGTCTGTCCATCTCACTCATGATTCCCTCTTAAGGTGTGGCCACTGCCGTGCCTTCGCGCCATTCTACCGTACCTTTGCCAACCTGGTGCACAACTGGGACAGCGTCGTGACCATTGCAGCCATCAACTGCGCCGACTCATTCAACCAGCAGGCCTGCCGTGACAATGGCATCACTCACTTCCCAATCATCAAGGTTCTCTATCTCTCTCTCTCTCTCTCTCTCTCCCTCCCTTCTCTCTCTCTGCCTTTCTCTCTCGCTTTATTTTTTTCTCTCTCTCAATTCTTTCTTTGCAGTACTACCCGCGAACTGCTCGGTCAGCCTCCGGGGGGATGCCAATGGAGTCCCATCACTCTCCAGAGATGCTTCGGGATCAACTCCTTCGCCGGGTGGTCAATGAATTCGCTTTCAACCGTTACCCGGACTGGCCTCTCTTCTATCACATCCAAGTCGACAGGTTTCTCTCTCTTCTGTGACTGGGTCATCCACTTCTTGCCAATACATTGACTTAGAACGTTCTACGCGTCTTCACTTGCTTTCATCATCTACTTCTCTTTCTCTCTTTCACTTTCTCTTTCTTCCTTTCCCTTTCTTCCGTTCTGAAGAGAACCCTTCTCTCTACAGCACGACGACGTATGGCGATCTGTGGCGGGGCGTGGCTCCCTCTGCTAATCATCTTGTCATCTTCTTCGAAGTCACCGACGGCCTCGGCGCTCAGGTTAAGAAATGTAGTCTCTTCATCTAATCAATTGAAGGAAGGAGCAACTAGAGTGATATTGAGGGGAGAGAGGGAGGGAAGGGAAGAGGGAGATATCAGAGAGAGGAAACTACGTCATTCAATGCCTGGCATTCCTCACCCGCCCCAAGAATGTCAAGTCATTCGAGATCTGAGAATAGGGATCAAAAGATGACCAAATCATTGTCATAACTGAAAGGTTACGACGACACTGTCACGAATGGCGATAACTCTGATCTGTATGCCTGACAAGGAGATGACGTCACCCCCCGCCCTCTGATATGTCCTTTCGAGTTCCCCCCCTCAGTTCTATGAATGCCCGAGAAGTGAAATGGTGGTCATTCCCATTCAGACTGCATGGCGCGTTCCTTCCCTTTTCGGCCAACCCGAACATTATCTAAATGGCCAGCGAGTTGAAAGAGTGAGAAGTAAACTGGAGGAATATTGGCAGAAGAGCGAGAGATAATGGGAGATCGAGAGGGCGAGAGATACAGCAGCAATTTAGATTGTTTGTGTGGGGTGCAATCGGGCAGAAAGAGCATACATTTAGACACTGAGATTCCTTACAATTAGTCATGTTCGTCGGGTAGCCGAGAGACTTGTATTCTTTCAGTGATAGCGCTGGAGAGAGAAGTAGAGATAGAGAGGGAGAGAAAGAAAACGAGAGGACTACAGATTCTATTTTCATTCCTGACAATACTCAACGCATTTTCTAACTATTCAGAATAGAAGAAAAGGGAACGGCGATGCGGTCATAAAAAAAGACTACACAGACAAGTAATTTTGTGCCAGTCAACGTGATGAAAAAGATTTCGGGAAAGAGAACCTGATGGGCTGTATTTGAGCAAACATTCAATGAAAAGTGATCTCTCTGATATCAAAAGATACAATGAGACTAAGAATGGAGACATTATATGGCACAATATTGTAAGAATGATTGTGAGTCTGTCTTGCCGATTCACCACAGTTCTTGCCTTTTTGGGAAATAAGTGAAAATTATCTTTTTCCTTCTTAGTTTTACTTTCTGTTGGACAAATATTAATATTTGGAATGGAAAAACCAGTGGCTACAATGCCGAACAACAGGCAAAAATTTTGAAAGGTGAAGTAAATTCATCACGTAGACGGCTTAACTTAATTTTTTTCGATATGACTGACTAGCAGCCGAAATAATGATATTTATGTAAGTTACTGATTAATTTTAGTTCCTGCTGGACATGGCGTCTAGGTCCTCCGTAATTGGAGCTCGCCGCGCTCTCTCTACCTCTCCACTCGTTCAGATGCTCAGGTTATTATTCTTTCTCTAATCCTCTCTCTCCCTCTATCTCTCGCTACCTCCTTGACTCTTGTAATTCCTCTCATGGCTTCCAGGATATCCTACTTCCCCTCCGTCGCTGTATTCCGTCGTGACCACCAACAGGCTCTCTACATGCAGCCGTCAGTTCCCTATACAGTAATCTTGACCTTGAGCCTGAGAACGGAAGAAGGTGAGAAGTTAATAATATGAGTTGAGGTTCTCGAACAAGACGTACTCTGACATCGAGGGAGTGGTGCAGAATGAGCGTGTGGCAGGTCTCCCTCTTCTTCCTTCCACAACTCTCGCCCCAACCATTCCCACCACCTCTGCCGTTCCTCTCATCGATTGCGACCAAAATCCTGAATCGTACGTCTTTTCTCATTTTTCAGCGTTTTCACATTACCGCGTTAACGATGTGAGTGGATAGTTATGTAGAGTGACATGAGAATAGGACAAAGTTCACGTTGTTTTCTGTCTCTGCTCCATTCTTCTTCGGTGTTCTTCCTCCCTCTAAGATACTGCGTAAACAGACGAGTATCCTACATGTGAGAGATTCATTAAACCAGGAATGAGCAGAAATAGAAATGTGATGCAGTAACGAGAGAGTGGGAAGTTGAAGAGACAGAGAAAACGAGAGGGTTCAATGCGGCTATTTTTATGTTTCCCGGTTGCGTCAATGAAGAATTGAAGATGTGAGGGGGCGGAAGATTGTATTGCGATGTTCACAGTACTTGTGGGTGGACACGCGTATAAACGGGATTATTGTTTGGACAAGGGAATTTAAGACAGCAGGGAAACCCTTTTGTGAGCTTGATAATGTAATTATTTGGGTTGTATGTAGTATACACAAAATGTTAGATTGTAATCTGTGTATATGGAAGATCCGAGTTGTTGCAGATGCCGAGACTTGTATTACGTGTCGGAGACAGACATGCTCAAGGCGGTCCGGCAGTCCCTCTACGATGAAGTCATCAAGGGACCCGAGTACATCTCCTCCGACAACTTCACAAGTCTCTTCAACTATGTCGATCTTCTCTCGAATGTGTGTCTCTTCCATTTATTCATCACCTTCTAATGTCATTGACAGTTCTTTTTCTTCAGCACTTCCCGGTCCTCAGCTTCTCCTCAGATCTCCGTGCCAAACGACGTCGATCATCTTCCACTGTTAGTCGACTATTTCTAATATTACATAATAAGTGCCACGAGAGGTACGAAAAATATATTGTATATAATATACGAGTTAAGAAATGGCCAGTAAAGATGTTCAAAGAAATCAAATGAAAAATTTTGTTTTGACCTTATTTTTCAGATTTGAGCATCGTAGCATTTTTTTTTCAGTTTTCACGCTCTCTCTCTCTTACTTTCCCTCTCCACTCATTTTGCAGATCCTCCGTAATAGTGAGCGTGCTCGTATGATCTTCGTCCACTTGCGCGAGTTCCTGGAGGAGAAGCATCCTCAGCAGTTCGTCTCGGTCTCGGAATGGAAGAGGCAATTCAATAACATTGAGGTTTGCGTTCATCTTTGTAGAGTTGAAGAAGGACGTTGTTGTAATTGCAGCAAGTGTTCTCGCATCCATTCCCTGTGAATTCGACGTGGCAGCACTGCCGTGGCTCGTCCCCGATGTTCCGTGGATACACGTGCGGTCTCTGGTCGATCTTCCACTCTCTCACCGTCCACACTTACATCGACACGATCAAAGTACATCTGTCCTTCTCTTGTTTACTTCTCGCTTTCCTGTTTACTTTTCTCGCTGTTCACACCCGAAGAAGCGATCAGCTCTCACTTTATTTACCAGGAGAAACGCGCTAACCTTCGAGTTTGTGGTCTTTGCATCTTCGGGAGGGAGTATATCGTAGTTTCTGCACTTCGTTCAAGTATTTGTGACAAAATGCACAGCCAGATAGATTAGAGAAGGGACTCGATCTACATCTTTGGAATAACAACAAAACCATGGCATTCTCATAGAAGAGAGAGAGAGAGAGAGAGAGAGAGGAAGAGAAAGAAAGGATGAGAAAGAGAAGGGGAGGGAGAGATACAGTCTAGACAGGAAGCGAAGTATTCTCAGGAAACTTTTCTTGTGCTGCTTTATTGTTGACACTGGAACTGGTGTAAAATAGCTGTAGAAGAGAAGGAAAGAGGCACACAGTCAGAGCATCTTCTGGCTGGCACACTTATTTCTGGCCACAAAGATCTCTGTCTGTCTCTCTCCCGCTCTCCCTCTCCCTCTCTCTCTCCTATCTTTCTCTCTCTCTCTCCATTCGCTCTGCTTCTTGCTCTCCCTCTCTATACTGCGCTTCATCTATTCTTCGCTCTGTATCGTTGCCAGCCACCTGTCATTTGAAGAGATCAGCTGATTCGAGAGGGGGTTTCCTCAAGAATTCGATGATCAAGTGCACCATCCGACTTAGCATTCCTTGCAACTTTTTACTTAAAAAAAAGAAAACTGAGTTTTAGCTATAAATAGCACTAAAAATATTGAGATGTATGCTTGCAGGACGAGCAAGTCGATGCACTGAAGCCACTGCTGGCCATTCAAGGATGGGTTCGCTCCTTCTTCGGCTGCGAGCATTGCAGAAGACACTTCATCAACATGACCACTAAGATCTTCCCTATGAATGAACGACGAGTTAGTTTGAGAGAGAGAGAGAGAGAGAGCAAAGATAATAGAAGGGATATTCTTTTTTTCTTCCTGCAACTACTTGTACGATTCTACGAACGGCTTTCCCGCTCTCCTCTCCGTTTAAGATGAAGCTTTGCAAACAGTGAAGACAGAGTGGTTCATTACCAACGAAGATATCGGGAACTGCTCTCTTTCCTCTTCTTCCTTCACTTCACTCTGGATTGAATTGTTCCGCTTGATAGACGGGATCCCTTGTCTTTCCAGTGTTTACTCGGCATATCACTGAGCCTCTTATCACTTAACTCTTGCCCTCAGGGAAGACCACAGTGAAAGTGCAAGAGAAGAGAGAGAGAGAGAGAGAGAATGAGAGAGAGAGAAAATGAGAGAGAGAGAGTTAAGCCCTTGATACTTCCTCTTTTTAAGAGAGGCAATTTCAATTGTTTGCTAGAAGTGTGTGGAGTGGATGGGAGATCAGACAGGACAGTGAACGGATCACAGAAAAGAGATCAACATTATTAATTGAAGAAGGGAATCATCCTATTTGGAAGGGTGTTAAACAGCTTGAAAGATTAGCACACGAGAGGTGATAGATGGGGAAAGAGGAAAAGGTGCAATTGCAGGTTCGCCATGCCCATGACATGATGACCTACTTGTGGCGCGCTCATAACATCGTCAACGCTCGTCTGCACGGCGATCACACGGAGGACCCTCAGTTCACGAAAGTCCAGTTCCCTCCTCCGTTCCTCTGCCCCGCTTGTCATGCTGGAGGAGCCTTCTCTAGACGACAGGTTATCTTTTACTTTTTTAGCCTTATAAATCATTCTCTCTCCTCTCTCTCTCTCTCTCTCTTTCATCTCTATTTCTCATCTCTCTCTCTCTCTCTTTCATCTTTATCTCTTTCTCATATCTCTCTCTCTCTCTCTCTTTCATCTCTATCTCATCTCTCTTTCTTTCATCTCTATCTCTTTGTCATCTCTTTCTCTCTCACTCCATCACTCCCTCCAGGTTCGTAACTTCCTTCTGCGATACTACGGGAGCATTGAACCACACGCCCACAGCGACAGTCGTCATCGATTGGCCTGAGCAGTTCCGTTTGGACTGTCGTCGTGTACATACCACATTGGGGACGTCTGCTCCTTGTCTCCCTCTCTTCTCGCCTACTCCCCCTCGCCCTCTGCCTATTTTCCTTCTCCTGCAGGCAACACTGTTGCGGGTCTTTCTGCGTCTAGACGGGTTCCTTCGTTCTCTATTATCACATATATTCATATCCTTGAATGGCAAAGTTTTCACCTAAGTACTTGTGGATGTTTAATTGTTTTGGCCATAGCTGCTAGCTCTTTATCCTTGCACATCATATACTTCTATTGACCTCTCTCTCACAACTACGGTAGAGCACAGGTAAACTCGGAAGTGCAAAGCGAGTGTCCTGCCGAGAACTCCCTCAATTTCCCACGGTTTTTGGAAAAGTCTCCTACGCCCTTCTGCTCTCGCCTACTTACTTGTTCAGCTTGACTTTAACACCTTACTCGACTTTACGGTGTATTGAATGCTTCACATCCTGTACATAGTCTGCTTGATGAATTGCCTCCGGTAGGCGACACTTCACTTCTCTGTTATTCAACTACACAATCTAATAAAGGAGTGCTCTGATAATTTATCTACAGTGGAAGACAAAGGAAATGGCAGCGGGAAGACAGTACAACCGACTTCCTCTAGATGTGGCTGAGGAGAAGACCAGTATCAGGGGCAGACTTCATGACCACTTTTTGTACCTGAAAGAAACAACCAGTCGAAGTGGAGAGAAGAAAGAGGAATGAATAGAGGACCTCCTTGAAGTTGGGATGACTGGCACCTCCCAGAAGACTGAAGATCACGCACTCACTGGTTGTCAGCACAGCGCCCGCTCTTTCCATCTGCTTGTAGGCGAAGGCCCTGGAACGGCTAAGTTGCAATCACAACGATATCACGGTCCTTCGCTATCTCGTTTTTGATGCTTTTTTCTAGTGTTTAGGCTATTCAACACTTTCTGAGCCATGACACTATTATTCAGCATAACCGTAAAATCTTTCAAAGTAAACAGTTCGCCGGACACAAAAAGCGCTCCGTAAACCACGCATACCGAGAGAAAAGGAAAAGTAGACTGGGTAAACTGTTTGCTGAGAATGTGCAAGGGAAGTTGCAAAGCACTCACTGCTCACTATGCTTATGCTCTTATTTTCTTCCTTTTTGCTTTACCACATCATTCATCACGACTCCTTTCCACTTCTGCTTCTCTCTCTCTCCCTCTCTCTTCTTCTCTCTCTCTCTTCTTCTCTCTCTCTCTTCCTCTCTCTCTTCTTCTCTCTCTCTCCTCCTATTCGTAGAAGAAGCTGGAGAAGGCGTCCGGGTTGTTTGCAGGGAGGCGCCGGCCGATAGCCGCCAGACTGTCGCCTCCTCTGACCCTTCTCTTCCTCCCTTCACTCTTCTCTCAACACAAACTCCCATACACTTCCTAACTTTCCCGTCAACATATATCACCTCTCTATAGTGTACACTCTCCCCAGTACAGGGAATAAATAAAAGGGTTGCGAATCGCTGCTTCGGTGGTCCCCGAATTACCTGTTTTTTAAGAGATTTTTTCATAAATTCGGTTACTATATATATAGAAAACGAGAGAAGGAGAAAAATTGGTTTCTTAACTACCCCACCGTGTGTTTTGACCCCATTTTTAAACTACCACAACCTGTTCAGGAAGACAATCCGGTAACCCTTTATTCCCCTGGAAGAACGAAGAAAGAAGGGAAGAAAGAAAGCAGGAAAGAAAAAAGAGAGAAAGAAAGAAAAAGGAAATAAAGACCTGTCCACAGCGGCGCGGCTGCTCGTGGCATCGACGACAACGTGGACACTGTAGCCCTTCTCAAGGAAGTCGAAGGTCGTCTGAAGAGAGAGAAAAGTCAGAGTGAACACGAAAAAGAGCCCTGCCATGCCTGCAGCACGCAAACGTGCGCTTCAATTCCGCAGAGAATAATCGACTTCGCGGATTTGGGCAGAATCTCTTCGACTTCAGGAAGGCACATCGAGAACTGAAGGGGCATTCATTCATCTGTTGCTAGAGAACGAGAAACTAGAACCTTAGTCTTCTCGAAGACTCTAGTGCCCTCGGGTACGTTGAGCTCGGGGACGAGGTGGCCGAGACCCTTCGGGTACTGCTCAGTTGCGATGATCGGCACCTGCACTCGTATTCTACTTTCATCTCTTACCCCGTACCTTCCTTCTACTACCTAACAAAAATAATAACCTGGAGAATTCGAGCTGTTTCGATGAGTCGTCGCGATACTTCAACAACCTGCGGGAACTTGATAATGTTGTTCCTGTAAAACTCTCTTATCTATAAAGTGAAACTCATAAGTATTTCAAATACCGGAATTTCTCCTGTAGATCACAGACGAAGAGAACACTTTCCTTCGTGGAGACGCGAGAAAATTGACGGAGGGCGTTGGAAGTCGCCATCCACTTCACTCAACAAAGTAGATCATTTTTCCCATCCGTACTCTCTGTTGTAAACGTAGCCTTTAGCATTGCATACATGGCATTGCGGATCTCTCGTGGCTCTTATCTCTAACCGATGGGAAAAATGGCTGCTCCGAGGGTCCCACAAAACAGGGTGTTTAAGACCCCCGGGGGCTAAAAAAAACAGGGTGGGTACGCCAAAACTGTAATTTTATATTATACTGCGGTTATCTTTACGTGGCGTGTACCTCTCATCTCTCATTCTAGTCATGAGCCACGTAGAACCTCTAGGTTTACGTTGTCATTAATACTAGCCTACGTGAGTCACCCATTCCATAACGATTACATGCTTCTAATCGGTGAACTCATTTCATTTCGGTACTAATTCTTGCCTTCAAGCGGCGGTCGTCCCCTCGCTCTCTTCTCTCTCTCAATTCCCTCCCGCTCCCCTCGTCCTCACATATTCTATTCCCTGCGGTTCTTCAAGAGAATTAAAATTCAATCGTACAAAAAATTGAGATGAATAGTGCCAATAACAAGAATAGTGCCAATAACAAGAATAGTGCCAATAACAACCTAACTATTTTCAGTCACGCAACCACAGCCCGTTTTCTACAGAATACGATATCGTATAATTCGTTCAGTCAAACCCAGGTATCACCCTGAACCACCATGGCCCCATGAACTAACCAAAGCACTTCAAAGTGCATCTCTATAATGCCCCCAGTTGTCATTCGCGAAGCAAATTAAAGCGGACCCTTTGCCACTCAACACTGTTCCATTCAAAACGACATCTTTCTCAGCGTAGACGTCATTTATCCAGATATATATTTCGAACAGTCAATGTTCTTTTGTTAATCGTTATAAGAACGAATTAATTACAGTAAGGAAACAGAGAATTCTAATCGAAACGAGCACCCATAAATGAAAGTGACAGATATGAATTGCAGCCAGCCATGGGAGCCAATGTTGTGCTGGTTGTTACAGGGTTAGAAGACAAGTCAGCAGTCAGCATGAAAGAATCGGCAAATTGAAGTCGAGACCACGGAGGTTGCTTGTGTACATCATGAAGGAGAGCAAAATGACTGATTACGATTTAAACAGGCAACGTTATGAGGTGATCTGTATGGCAATTGTGAGAGGAAAAGTGCGATTGGCGTAGGTAGGTAACGAAAGGTGATGTTAGATTCCAGAAGGAAGGAAGACACAAAGAAAGAAAGAAAGAAAGAAAGAAAGAAAGAAAGAAAGAAAGAAAGAAAGAAAGAAAGAAAGAAAGAAAGAAAGAAAGAAAGAAAGAAAGAAAGAGAGAGAGAGAGAGAGAGAGAGAGAAGGAGAGAGAGAACATAGACAGTGAAATATAATGACAGCCACGCAGTCAGAGCGAGAGTCCCGGTCTTGAGCTTTCATCGAGGTTATCTGGCAAGAGTTCTTAGCATCCAACATCAGTATCTTCAACAAACACTGGTCCTAGTCCAATTGAAACTGAAAGAACATAAACAAGGGAGACTTAACCTCGGAAATGACAAATTGAATAAGAAAGCATGGATATAGCACCTCAGAATGATTCATGTACAGAGTGAAGGAAGAACAAGCATCTAGCTTGATTTGTACAAGGCTAGCTTAGCTATTCATGGCTCTCAAGGCAGTAAATAGGCAAGAGAAAGAAGTCTAGTAAAACAAACTGGATAGGAGACTAGAGAGGCAAGGAAAATTCGAGCGGTTGAACAAGAATTGTGTGAAAACATCTATTGACGTATCAAGGTATATAATAGTTATAATACCCGAAGGCAAATAAGAAGGAAACGAGAAAGAACAGAGGAGAGAGTGGATGGAGAGAGAGATTCAGATGACGCAGCAATGGAGAGGGATTGAGGGAGAGACGACGCGACGGTTAGACGCGTGATATTTGGTCTTCTAAACAATTGCGGTTCTAAGAGAATTAAATAAGTTATTTTAAAGAAAGTGGTCACCAATTGATTTTTCATAATCCAAGAAGCTTAAACTAGATTCTTGATGAAGAATAAAAGGAAAAGGAAGCAAGTTCCATAATAATGGTGAAGAAAATATACTGACCTTCGTCGCTAAAAGGCGCCGGCGCCTGTCGGTTGATGGGAAGAACGCGGATTGGATGGGAAGGGGCGGAGTTGACACGATGGCCTGAGACAGGCACGGGGCGGTGGCCAAGGAGCACCCCCTGAAGACCCCTTTCCACCCTCGCTCCTCGGCCGGGGTAGGATTGGCGGTAACTGGAGGGAGTCTCTTCCATCACCAGAGGTCTGCAAAAGGGATACGATGACTACAGCAGAGAGCGATTGAGAAAGGATAACAACCTGTGAAGAGAAGTGGCATTGGAGGAAGTGGAGGGTGGGTTCGGAGGCAGAGCAGAATTGCGAGGAAGCGGAGGGGGCAAAGCTGATGTTCGCTCCTCGCCTAGACAGAGAAAGGTTATTCAGATACCTTAATGTTGTTGTTAAACAACCGTCACTCCGTGTTAGTGATGAAAGCAAAGTGAGTCTTAACACCTCCACCAGAAGTATCTCTCCCCGCCCACGACCACTCCCTTTAGAGCCCTCCATTCAACCATCCAGTTGAGTTAAAAGAGGAAAGTGGTAAAGTGATAGGACAGTAGACAGAAGGCCATTCACGGGGTGCACGCATTGAAAAGACTACAACAGTTAAGAGGTGACTTCTAGTTATTCCACAAGGAGACGGCGGACTTGCTTTTTTACCAAGCTAACGGAGGAGTGGAATGCAGAGAGAGGAGAGAACACGAGAGAAGAAGAGGGATGAGAGAAGAAGAAGGAACATCGCCAGTTCAGATAAGGACGTCTGAAAAGCGTCGTCACTCACTGCCCTTGTGATCCGATTCCCAGCCTCTCAAGTTATTCATCCTATCGATGAAAACAACTACTCCTATGACCCAGCCACTAAACGAGTAAAAGCGAGATAAGAATAAAAACTGGCAGTGGTAAATGAAGCAAACGTCAAAGAGCTTAGTAATCACAAATAGCTAACAATAAAAAGGCTAAGATTAATTTGCGAAATGCAACGAACCCACTCATTCCACACGTCTATTCTAGCCAACAATTTCATACCAAGAAGAATAGTAATTGAATGAGAGAAGAGTTCAGTAGCAGAACTCATGACTACCATTCACAATGTAACCCTCTCTCCTAACCTGGATGATAGTAGCCTGTAACGGAAGAGCTCTCCGCATTCAGATGCTCAACACTCTCGGGACGAGAGGTCAAAGAAGGCACTCTCTGCACACTCGCCACTGGTCGTACTCCTGGATAGAGAAACGAAGGAGGTAGAAATAAGAGAGAGAGAGAGAGAGAGAGAGAGAGAGAGAGAGAAATAGAGAGAGAGAAAGAGAGAGAGAGAGAGAGAGAGAGAGAGAGGGAGGGAGAGAGAGAAACAGAGAAAGAGAGAGAGAGAAAGAGAGAGAGAGAGAGAGAGAGAAAGTACCTTTAGTGACAGGCGATGAAGCAGTGGATGAGGGGAGTGAGCTTCTTTCTTTTGTCTTGCTCTGATGCACTAGATTCATCATCTTCTGCACAGCATTCGGAGAATCCACTCCGAACTTGGCACCGACGAAACCCCTGAGGGGACCCATCTGGGCTTGGAGGGCAGAAGCAGAGCCGGCGGACTGGCTGCTCAGACTGCTTGGGGTAGGGGATGGGACACGAGGGGGTCGTCGACTGAGACCAGAGGAGCCCATCGAGGCAGAGGCCGAGGAAGATCCAACTCTCTCCCCATTCGAGGGTGCCGTAGAGGGTTCCGCCTCGAGGGAGAGGGCATCTAGTGCCGACTCCAAGTCCACCACCAACAACTCCGCCAAGTACGCCTTCACTTTCCGCACCATCAGGGCTTGCTCATAGATCTGAAGAACATAAATTACTGGTTATAAAAGATAGCGCACATAAAAATCGTTCTTTGAAGTCTTAAAAGGGAGCAAAGGTCAAAAAAGGTACTGTCGATTTAACAGACCCACCTTTATTGCCGGCCTCCCCAAAGCCCTACCCCACCATATGTTTTTATGGATCACTTATGCAGAAACAGCTAGCCCACTCTGAATTCCGTGCCCAACACCTCCTTCCCCACTCTAATCCCTGATCGTGAGAAACAACCTTCTTCCTCGGCTGAGATGCTTGCTTCCCGTGGTTCTTCCTCATCGTGGCTACCGTGCCCGGACCATACTCGAACGTATTCATGTGCAACAACGCGTCGTTGATGTTTCCACCACTCTGAGAATAAATATATTTTACAATTAAAACCAGACTGTACTACTAATAAAAGTGCAAGCTAGCATAGAGAAGATTTGAAGGGCGAGAATGAAGGAACGAACCCTCTCTGCCATCTGGTTGATCTCGTAAGGAGCGCTGCACAGCTTCGCCACTTTCCGCACCTCTCTCGCAATCATTCGAAGCTTCTCAAAATTGACCAGCTTCTCGGAGTACGTCGGATTGCCTTCGTGCATGAAGGTGAGATCCTGTAGAGAGATCAAGATAGAGAGAAGAAGAGTTGAGAGAGAAAGGGAGGGCAAGAGAAACCTTCTTGATGACTGGGTAGATGGGAATGAGTGGAGGCTCATGAATGAGAGCAGCCAGATGTTGTCTGTACTTGCTCATGTTGCGGGACAACTCGACCAGGGCAGCCATCTCATCCAGCATCTTCATGTACTTCCTGAAGAATCAGTCATTCTTTGAGACGATAACAAGAATGAGAGAAGGAAGAGAAAGAAGGATCTGCTTACCCGCTCACTCGATTCCACGAATCATGCAGTCTACGCACGGCGTGCTTCTCCAGGCCGCTGTAGATGGCGAACATCGAGTTGAAGTTCCGCAAGTCACGGCAGTATCTGCAAGGGGAGGAGATCGTCCACCAGGGCAACAAGAACGGCAAGGAAAAGAGGAGAACTGAAAGGAGAAGAGAACAGCGAGGAAAAGAGGAGAAAAGTAAGAATAGCAAAGAATGAGACCTCGCAATCTTGATGAACTTCTTGATGAGCTTGGCCCTCTTGTTGACATTCTTCTCTGAGCAGACCTCACTCCCTACCCACCACATCTCTCGGTTGAAAATGGATTCGAACTCGCCCAGGCGAGCCCATCCATATCTGCAATCCATTTCCGATTAACCAACTTTTAAGGTATATCTATACGAACGACAAAATGCACCAAGCATGGAGGACGAAACGAACCGGCTCTCAAGTTGGAACAGATTGTCGATGTACTCGGTCGGCTCGATCGACGAAAACACAGCAAAGTCCTGCAATTATTGATTACTTTCTATTCAGTGATAAAGGGTAAGTGATAACCATGATTGGTTGATTCGACTACAAGTGAATGAAGAGCCTTACCTGGAGAGTGAGCTGAGCAGCCACGACATACGCATTGAGAGAGAGCAGCGGGGCCTGCGCCTCCTTCAACACTTCTCCCGCCAGTTCATCCGGCACTAGAGGATCCGACCGGGAGTTGTTCTTCAGGTAATAACTACAACAAAAGGCTAGGACGAGAGAGGTTGGGATGGAACAAAGAAAAGAGAGACAGAGACAGAGAGAGAGACAGACAGACAGACAGAGATAGAGAGAGAGGAGAGAGAGAGAGGAGAGAGAGAGGAGAGAGAGAGAGGAGAGGGAGAGAGAGAGGGAGAGAGTGTGTGTGAGAGAGAGAGAGAGAGGGAGAGAGAGAGGGAGAGAGAGAGAGAGAGAGAGAGAGAGAGAGAGAATTCGCACCGGCCATTGAGAGAGATTCGTTCCGCGAGATTCTCCATCTGCGGCGGCAATCGCCTTTGCTTGATGACTCGTTCAGGAGTGACACTCGTTTCACAAAGGGACCATTCCAGGCTTCCTTCGTGAGTCATCCCGAACTCCTACAATACAAAACAGACATTACCTTCAACCACAAGTTTCATTTATGCATCAAAAGGTTTTTTTTGCTAAAATAATGGAATGTGAGAAATATCATCTGAAACAGCGGAACTTAATTTTACTAGAACGGACAAAACTTCGTTTTGCTTTAGACGCTGAATTCATTAGGAGTTAAATTGAAGAGCGCAATTATTAATCGGGAAAAAATAAAAGTGGAGTAGTAAAAAAAAGATGAGGGAAAAACTAGCTTGGAGAGCAAGCTGGACAACATTCTGAGCAGTGGTCTCCTTGTAGACCGGGAGGTACTTGAATGTCTGGTCTGCCCTGTAGATCTTCAGGACGTGTTCAGGCACCTCACTTCTCACGGGGCCGTAGTACTGAGCCAGCAAGCCTTGAGTTACTGAGGAGGATGGAGAGAGGGCATTCACCAGGTCGGGATTCGAACGAGACGAGCGAAGTTCCGATGATGGCTGCACATTCCAAAATCATTTCATTTATGAGAAAACTTTCCTCATTTTGCTAGTCGCTAACAAAATAAGCATAAATCGAATGGTTGAAATGAGACCGAACCATTCTGTGCATGGTTCCGTCCACAGAGTCGTCTCCACAACTCTCGGCTCGTCCCCCTCCGGCCCTCCACATGGTGAACAGCCGGTCCATCATGCCCCCCGTCCCTCCTGGCTTCAGAGTGGCAGCCGACAACTTCGGCCCAACTGCCCCCTGCAGTCCTCCGTTCCCAAGTTGCATCGCTTTCACATTCGGGACACTCGTTCTGCAATTAATAAAACAGAAATAATATAAATTACAATAAATGAATAAAAAGAGAAAAGCATACCTGGGTGCACCAAGGGCGCCGACAATGGCCTTAGTCCTCTGTTTCGCTGCACTGCTAGCACCGCCTCCTGCCTCGGAGACTGAGCCACGTGAGATCAGTTCTTTGAAGCCAAGGATGTTGCTTTTGAGTAGAAGAGACAGTTGAACACTTCGTTTTGCCAGATCATTCGCGCGAGAAAGAGTTGCGAACTTAAGCGATTGGCTGTTGACCTTAAGAGAAGAAAAGTATTTCAAGTGGGATGAGTCATCAGAGAAAATAGAGCAAAAAGAATGAAGCAACAAGAAGAAAAGAAGAGCAAACCTCAATCAACTCGTCTCCTTTCCTCACTCCCGCTTTTTCAGCCGTCGACCCGACATCGACTTGAGACACGAAGATACCAGAGTTCAGCTCCTTCCCACCAACCAGGACAAAGGGCAGAGGATCATCCTCAACTCCAGAAATGTCATACTAATTCATAATCACAGTAATCCAGAATGGTCTCAAAGGATATAGCAAGGAAACCTTAGAAGCTCTGGAGAACTGAACACAGCGGGGACGAGCCTTGACAGAACAAGCAATGTTCAGAAGAGACTGTTGAGAATGCATTCCGTCTCTAAAATAGGCAAGTATTCTTCAACTAATCAAGGCGAAACTAGTATAAGTAAGAAAAAGAAATAGAGCGAATAGAAATTAGAGTAACCTTTCTAAGGCAGCTTCAAATCTTGAGAGCAACTTGGCCAACTCGTCGTTTGTCTCGAAGTCGTTATGATGGTTGTTCACCCACAACAACACGATCCGAGCAACCTGAAGGGAGGTTATCATGGGAATGGCACGAGAGATAAGAAGAGATGAATGCACACCCTGTCGCGATAGGCAGAGTCAGCAAAGAGGTACATGAGCTTCTCGAAGATGGAGCAAGGGTCGTGGATGAAAACACGGTAAGTCAAGAGGAAGTCATCCACGTAATGAGGGTCAACTGAAGAGTCTCGCTCCTCCACCAAATGGCTAATCAACTTGTCCGGCTGCAATTCTCACAGTAAACACTGAAACAGTGGAGATGAAAAAAAAACATTTGTGAGAGTTGCAAAAGTGAATGAGGAGAGTGAACCTTTCCCTTGATGAGCACCAAGCCGACGTGATTACCGACCGTGCGCCTCTCCGTTTCACTTACAACCTACAACATTTCATTCGTTAAAAGAATACGCATCACCTCAATTTTTTTAAAGAAAAAAAAAAGAACTACTAGTAATTGTTACAAAGAAATGGTAAAAAGAAAACAAAATATGATCGGAAAGCAATGTTAAAGGGGATAGGGTAGACATCATTATTGTTGGGGTGAAGTAACCTCACCTCTCCCGTTAGGCCATCTCGGTCCTTTTCTATGTGTTCACCCAAGGTAGACATGATCGAGCAGAAGTCCTTGTGTTCAACCAGAACGAACTCACAATCCGCTACCTCAAAAAATGGATATGAACAAATGGCATTAATTCAATATCAAGTATGATTTATCAGATAGTTGAAGATGTCTAACGAGTGTTCTCATATCGCCGCAGTGGTATTGCTGAGTGGCTATGGGCTCAGCACCGAAGCAGTCACCCAGTTTGTACTCAGCTCTCTCCCCACTCGGCTTACTCACTTCTACTTGGCCATTCACAATTACCGACCTGCAAGCACAATATAACTTTGTAATCATCTATATGGAAGTTACATCGACATGTGATAAAAGGGTTTGAACACAGCGAAGATTCTAACCAGGCATCGAGTCGCTCGTTATTGTGCATTACAATGGTGCCCGCCTCAGGGACAACGGCGTAGACCATCTTGAGACAAAGTTGTCTCTTGATGGACATCGGAAGGGAAGCAAAGGCCGACATGTGCTGCATGAAGTCCTGAACCATTCCGCTGTTAAGCACTTAATAGCTACTTTGATATGCGAGAATAGAAGTAGAAGATTTGATGTTTTTCCAATAGATTAAGCGCTTCCTTAGAGGAAGGGAGGAGTTGATGCTTGGAAGAAGGATTGAACTGACGAGTAAAGTGGAAAGGTCGTCGGCATTTCTCATGCTGGGTTCCTTCTCCAGACATTCTCGTACCGAATCCTGGCAATGAGACATTCCCTTTCATCTCATCTCCTCCCCCTTCAGAAAAGCGTAACACACGAGGTGATCAGGGATTAGTGAGATAAGACCAGACCAGCAAAGAAATGACTCTCTCGGATTCCTTTGCTTCTCTTCCTCTCCAGAAGTACACTCTCTCACTGCTGCACTCCTTCCTCCGCTTCCTCTTCTCATCAGCAATCACCGAACAGTCAACAAGGGAGAAGTGGCTAGTCTGTCGCTGTCATAAGCAGCCCGCTAACAAAGCCACTCGCTCATTTTTCCCCCATAAATTATTGCAATCAATAAAAGCACTACACAAGGAACAACACGCAAACGAGAGAGAGCGCGCGAGAGAGTGAGAGAGAGAGAGAGAGAGAGAGAGAGATTAAGATACATTTTAGTTTAACGCGCGTCACGGCGAAAGCCATTTGCGCAGCATGGAGTAAATTCAAAGAAAATTGTATTACCACACGAGAAAAGTTTTCGGTGCACACAAAAAATTCCAATAGTTGGTGAATAAATCATTCCATTAACAAATGATTAAAAAAACAACCTTGAGGTCGTTGTATGAAATATGAGACGGACAGGACTCGTCATCTTCTTCTTCGGAATCAACCATTAACATCCCGGAAGAGGAGGATGGAGCCTCCTCCGTCGTTGACGAAGACGAAGCCGTGCTGGAAAGTAAGTAATATTAGAGAGAGTGGGAGAGAGAGAGAGGGAGAGAGAGAGAGGGAGAGAGAGAGAGGGAGAGAGAGCGGGAGAGAGAGAGAGACGTGAGAAGAAAGGTGACAAATGAAGGAGAACAAAACAGTGAAGGCAAAAGTGAACAACAAAAGAAAGCAACGAAAACACCCTCGAATCAAGGTTTGTTGCTTTAACAGGAAATCGGAAAATGAATGAAGAAAGCTTGATTTATCATAGGCTATCACAAAATTAAATCCTAAGAAAGAGATACGAAATATGTAATGCAAGATAAGTATGTAGCTGATGGGGTCTTCTCTCATCCCTGCAACACAAGGGAGTCTGCTTGGAAGGAGAGACAGACGACGCGGAGGATATCGAGACATTCAATCCTTCCTTATCCAAGAAACCAGGCAAGGGGGTGGCCGGATGTTACAGAGGGACACGCTTTCACTGACAAGTACTAGTGGGCGTGCAAGAGAGCGAAAGAGAGAGCGAAAGAGAGAGAGAGAGAGAGAGAGAGAGAGAGAGAGAGAGAAAGGAGATAGGGAGAGAAAGAGGGGAGAGAGAGAGTTAAAGCGAAGCCAACGATGTGCGGGGAGAACATTGCGAGGGAATGACGAAGCGGGGTTGAAGGCGGTGGCAAAATCCGTCAGATAGGATAATTCGGACTAGCTCCTCCGTAATCATCGAAGAGGGTGAAGAAGAGAAGGAAGGTAAAACAATAATTAAACTTGTAATTATGAGAAATGGATGAGAGATAAGAAGTGATTCATCAAAACAACATAAAAAAAAGATGAGCAACAGCGCAAAAGAAGGCAGCCCGGAGTTCAACTAAAACGAGAACGTAGACAACGTCTGTTAATGATGGCTGTTCGGCCAAGCTTCGCTCGGTCAGCTATCTCTCCCCCCCCTCTCTTCCCAGTTCTCACTCCCTTCCCTTCTCACCCTCCCCTTTCTCTCTCTCTCTCATTTTTTTCTGGCTGCGCACAATAGCGAGAGAAAGGCCACATGTCCCTGCACCAACGTTCATGTCTTCCTTTACTTCTTCCCTCCGAATGCAGCCAAAGACTTCTTCACAGCCACGGCTCATTTTCCTTCCCATCAACAGAGAAAAGAAGCACGAAGTTAGAGAAGAGGACAGTGTAATGAATGCCTAATTCATTCATAGAATAGGAGTGAGTGAGGGAGAGAGAGAGAGAGAGAGATACAGTCTTGGGACGACCCCGTTCCGGCATGAAATGTCATACGGATATCGAGCGCAGCAAACGGACTTGGAGGCAGAGAGAGAGAGAGAGAGAGAGAGAGAGAGAGAGATAAAGAGAATATCAGAGATGGAGAGAATGAGGAAAAAGGGAATGGAAGAGTGAGAAGGCGGGTCAGCGATACTCTAGTCAACACCAAAACAGGGATAATCTGTGTACCCAGTAAGCAAGCATTACGCCATGTGAAGACTTATCATGGCAATCAGAGATGAAAAAGAAAAATGAAAACCGAAGAGGGGGAGATTAGAATACGCATAACCTTTCTCTACTGTCTCAGAGCTAAAGCCGCATGGTGTAGCTAGCGTAATCTGTCTCTTGCTCCCCCCTCCCCACTCCATTCACTCTCTTACTCTTTTCCCACTTCGCTCTCTCTCTCTCTCTCCTCTCTCTCTCTCTCTCTCTCTCTCTCTCTCTCTCCCTCCTAGTACGGTTCGTTTCCACTGTTCCAGCTGCCATGACAATCATCTTCCCATTTCTTAATCTCTCTCATATGACCTCCTTCATAGTAATCGTATCCGGGGAAAGAATAAACATAAACACAGAAAGGAGCAGACTGCCGGCCTCATCCATATGGGAAATGAGAAAGAAGACCAGTCAAGAAGTAGATCAAAAGGAGTGTAGATAAGAATAAACACAAGGCAGAGACACGCATTCTCAGAGAGAATTGTCGCCCTGCCATTTTTTCCGAGGGCAAGGAATCGAAAAGACTGTAGAGAATTAACGAAGAACAACGCATTGCTGGTGGCACAAATTCCATTCTCATTGACAAGGGAAGAGGGAAATGAGAGAGAGAGAGACAGTGAGAGAGAGGGAGAGAGAGAGCGCGCGCGCGAGAGAGAGAAACAAAGAACTAGAGAGAAAAGATACAGGGAGAGAGAGAGCAAGAGAGGGAAAAGATGCCAAGAAGCGTTCTACAGTCTAATGACTATTGCATTCGAATTGGGAAGCAGAAGAGAACGGGGTCGAGAAACGACCGAGAGAAGAAAGGAGTGAAACTAAGCGAGAGGATTAGAGAGGAAAGTGAGAGAGACGAACCATTATGTACAGAGTTAGAGTTGAAAAGAACGACCACGATAAAGCGATAAAAACGAGTGTTTGACCTTCCACTGAGGTTGGCGAGAAGAATGCCACGGGGGTGCCACATGTTGGAGGGAGCAAGTAGAAACAGAGAACTAGGGAGGAAGGAAGAAAGGAATAAACACAGGGAGGAGGGGGAGACTGAGAAGGAGAAAGATGAGTGAGAGAGAGAGAAGCAATGGCTTGGCAAAGTACCAACCTTCTGACTCTGCAGCCACGGATGGCAGAGTGGAGACTGCCAATAGAGTTGCTCTTTTCCCTTCTCTGCTTGGCCCTCACGAGAGTAGAGTCATCTTCAGTCCTCAGGGGGACTCCGCTCCCACTCCCGGCCACCTGAAAGTTTTCTTTTGTTTTGTAGAAACTGTAGAAACGAGAGATGCTAGTGACAAAACAGTTATTGAGCTATTCGTGATTCGCAAAAAAATATCCCAGCTACTACTAATCAGTTTTGTCAAGATTATCTAAATAATATTTGCTTTAATGTAGACAACTGTACCTGATTTCGATGCTCGTCATTGCAAATGAAGTTAGTTGCAAAAGGAACGGAGGAAGAGGTGCCCTCAATGGGAAAGTCCACCGGATAGGAACGGGGAAGACCTCGGGGAGGAGGCCTGGCGGGGGGTAGAAGAGTGCCCCGAGGAGGACGAGGAGGGACAGGCGGGGGTTGCGAAGGGGCGGTCACTCCGCTCATTCCTCCCAGTGAGGACCCAGAAGACGATGACTGGGCACTCGATGTCATAGCACTGCTGCCTGAAGCAGATGAGGTCAAGGAAGACATCCAGTCCATGTAGTACATAAATGAAGATAATGCAACATCTGTTCATGGGATGTTGTCCTAATTACAAAAACCTCAACCCTTTTGAAAGGGTCTGCAAAAAACTGCCAACAACTTTAAAAGGATCTATAAATGACACCACATATTGCATTGAAACTTGTGTCGAAATTAAAATCATCAACAATAAGATTTTATGAGGTCTACTTTTTTTCTATTTATAATTATAATTTGGAAAACGTCCCATTACCAAAGACTTCTGTAAAATTTTCTTGAAGAATTGTTGGATGGCTGCAGGTGCTACTGTATATAAAACAAGTCTCTCATAGATATAAAAGTCATCTTACTGTTCATTTCTCCCGTCTTCACGCATCAATTTGTCTGATAGCAATCAAGCGATTCAACGATAAGAGACTTCAACTGGGAGAGAAAAGAAAATGTCAAACAAACAGCAGTGAGATGAGATGCATAGACAAAGAGGAGAGGGAGACAGAGAAAGAAAGAAATAATAACCATCGAGTGAAGGATGAGAGACGGCGACGTGCCTCCGGAGATGATGACCAGCAGGGGGAGGGGGAGGCAGGGGAGGGGGTTGCGAGAGGGACGCAGGCTTCGACGAAGACACCACTGGGATGCGCTGCACATCCGGGTAATCTATCTGCAAGTCACAGAAATGGGGAGCTTAGGTAAAAGAAGGAAATGAAGTTGTATGTCTGATTAAAGGAAGTATCCGGCGAATAATTCTACAGTAGTACTAGAGAACGAGTTTGAATGCGCGCGCTCATAAAGTTGCCTGTCGCTCGATCGAGAGAGCATGCGAAATAGGAGGGCGGCTCTCACCTACCGTAGCTAATTCTCTACCCTCCAGTTTTCACGTTACTATTGCTCAGAATGTAATGGAAGAAAATCGCTCAAACTTTCTGGATACATGTTTTACGCCAAGATGAACATGTTCATTTAGAAAAAAAACGTAGGTTAATTATTCCCCGGATACCTCCTTTAAGGCAAACAGCTAAGTTAATATTAGAAGAATGCCGTTCTATCTGAAATGTTAATAATGAATCGAAAGATAACAAGAACTTACAACTATCATCTCAGACTCTTGTAATACAACGCAACTTGTAGTCCTTCTGTAGTTTAGTCCGTTTCGCTTTCCGAAACTGAAATAACAAAAGAATTATACTAAAGATCTTTCATTATCTTTTCGAAGATAAAATTAACCGTACCAGATATCTGTAAAAAAAACAATTAATTGTAAATTTATCATATAACTACAAAAATATCAAATCTTAACACACAGCCTACAATAACAAGTTAGACCCCATTATAGCAGCATTTTAGCCATTATTCAAATACATATGGCATCTATACGTTTGCAAAGCAATACAACCGTTTTATCCTCAATAGAGAAGGGGGAAATCTAAGAATGACGTCAAGAAACTCACGCGAAAAATAAACAGGAAAGGGAGAGAACCGAGTGATGGATGGTTAAGCTTGCTCAAAGGCGCAACAATTCAGAGGAAACACAGGCGTTTCTCTCCAGGTAAGCAGGGCGGGCGAGGTCAGAGCAAATGAAACGAGCAGCGAGAGAAGGGTAGAATATAAGAGAGATAGAGTGAGGGGAAGAGAGGGGGAATGTGAGTAACATAGAGAGCGGAGGAGAGAGAACGTGCGACGGAGAGGGGAAAGAACGAGCGATTAATCGTGGAATACAACCAGCCAGGAAGCTGCCATAGGCAACTCTGCAAGCAGTAGCTGTGGAAAGAAAGGCACTATCGAACAGTGAGAGAAGGGGAGCTCAGAGCTTGAAGAAGCATCCCACTAGAGCCACAAAGTGGCCGCGCAATGGCTGGCATTTACCACCCGTTGGTAAGTCCATTCCTTTCCTTTCTCTCTCTCTCTCTCTCTCTCTCTCATCACTTCTCAATTCCCATTCATGTTCTGGGTTGAGAGGTGCGATCCGCTTCTTCCTTCCCATTTCTCCTGCGCTCTTCCGCCCCTCGCCTCCAAGGTGCGCCAAGATGTCACCATATATTTTTCTCTACCTCCATTTCGTCTTTCTCCCTCTCGAGGCCTCATGATCCCTCATTTTTGTGTGCATCATACACACTCTCTCCCACAATGTGACATTCTATTTACTCACCGCTCCCTAGTGGGTCGGCACTCAAGAAGGGCGCCATTCTTTCTTTCTTTCACTTCCCCAAGTTCCAATTCGACGAAGGGCATAAAAACATGAGACAGCTCATTGGAGGTCGATTATGTTGAGGGGGGAGGCAAGCGTAGCTGGTATTCAATAAAAGAAGGGGGAGAATGAAGGGAAGATGCATCTCTCGTGCACCCCAACAGAGAAAGAACTTAGACAAAACCAAGCAGAAGAAGGAATGCAAGAACGAGAGAGAAATGGAGAAGAGAAGGAAGTGAGAAAGAGACGATCATCGCCAGAGGAAAACATTCCAATTCAACATGATTGGTAATTCAATGCACCTCAGCAATGCACACCAACTAATCAGTTTAAGCTATCACAGTGCCACGAAGAGAATGGTAACGAGAAAATTAGCAATTCATTTTGCATGAAAATTATCTTCGGTCTAACAAAATCACGCATTCCTTCGAGTCTAGCAACATCAGATAAATTAGGAAAAACCTGTAAATCTTTCTCATGTCCATGGCTGATTTTTTTTTTTACATTGTCGCGGTTAAAGAAATGAGGTTGCGGTTAAAGAAGATCAGAAACAATCTGCTTCATCTGACACAATTTCCACAAATCTCCATGCAGAAAAGCGCATCAAGAGATCAGCTAAACAAAAGCGGAAATTAATTTAATCCGCGCAGAACCGTCGAGCAAAAGGAAGAAAAAAAAAGAGCTAATTCAACTTCTAATCGCAATAATCGAGTCAATTTTGAAGTTTTGTTGAACAAAATTAGTTCATTCTACGAAACATTCTATGTCATTATCTAAAGCGCTGGACAAACAAAATAATATTATAGGATTTAATTCCCATTGAAATCCTGTTGTCACAATTTTTGAGAACTATCAACGTACCTTTCCTGCATACCGCAACGGTCGCATATGCAGCTGTCTCCATCAGAATCAGTATCTGCCTCGCATGGAAGGGGAGGGAGAGGACGGGAAGCCCAGTCTATCTCAGCTTCCATCTTCAACCGACCAGATGGGAAAGAAAGAGACCACAATGACCGCAGGAGGATAAGAAGTAGAAAGAAGAGTAGCAAAGACGTAACCAGGCCAGGGAGAGAAAACGGGCCGGAGAAGTACGCGCGTGTCCACTCGCAAGCATTCTCTCCCCCCCCCCCAGCACAGCTGTCGAGACCCTCTCTCTCTCTTTTTCTCTCTCTCTCTTTCTCTCTCACTCTCTCTCTCTCTCTTTCAATAAAATGCCGCAATTTTCTCTCTCTTCCTGATCTTCCTGCGGCTCTCGTCTTCTTCAACTCATCTCTTGCTCTTGATGAGGACAAGTGGAGTGAGAGGGCAAGCGTGAAATAGAGCAGAGAGCGAGAGACGAAGAGAGAAAGAGCAGGTGTGAAAGGGAGGAAGGTGGGAGCAGAGGTGAAAGAATTGAAAAAAGCAGAGCAGACCATGCTTCTGTTAAACCCGCAAACCTCTCAAAGGACGCAACATTCCACCTTCATCCCATTTCTCGCAGGATAGCGCATTCTCTTCTCATTCTCACTCACTCTTCAGATCAATTCGAGAATTCTTCACACTTCGCTGTGATCACAACGAAAGCAAATGGAACATGACAGACTATTGCAGAGACCCAGACAGCCTGGGAGATGGAGAGGCTGAGAAAAAGAAAGAGAGACGCGGTAGAAAAGAGGGAAATGACCTTGGTCATAACGGCTGTTTACGCTGGGAAACCAAAACAATTCTAACACTTCATGGAATTCATAAGCCTTCGCGAACTAAAGAAACAAGAGAAAGAATACCGAACCATCCGTAAGGGAGGAAGATGTGGTTGTCGATGAAGACAGAGCCCGACAGCAGAATGTACCAGCAGGTCGCGTGCTGGCCCTCTCTGCACAGACATCAGTCGTGTAATATACATTCAACACTTGATTAACTTGTGTGTTATATAACCCAGATAGATTTCGGAAAAGGGGAATACAAGAAGACAGTAACCTAAAGAGAAGTTGCTGAGGCGGATGCCTCTCATAGCGGGCAGATGCACAAATTGCTTTGAGCGGGGCGTTGTAGAGGGTAGCAAACATCTCCAGCTGACGCAGTTGATCAAAAATATTACGCACATCCTAAGACACGTTTGCTTAGCATGTGGATTCACCAACCATCTAGAGATGGTTATGGTTTCAAGAAAAAACAAATGTGCAAAATAACAACGATTGTGAAAAAAGATAAACGCTTAAATTACAGCAAAAGAAACTGAAGAAGATTAATATGCTCACAAAATACCTCGCTAGAGCGAAGATGGGGCAGTTTAATGAGAGATTCGTAGAAGCGCGCATCGTTGATTGGATCCATGCAGGGGGAATCTTCCCCGTCCACTCCTCCGCCGACGCTCTTATTCCTCTTCACTACAACAATATTGGTGACTGTCTGAGATGTTTCAAAGAAAAATCACGCGGCAGCAGATGGTTGTTCCAAATCAGAATCAGTGCCAATTATTAAAATTCTTTCTCCATTGAGCGCCAATTATCTGGTTACAAGGCACGAAAAATTAAAGGGAGAAGTGATTAGAAGGTAAAACCTAAAGGGAAGTAATAAATAAAGTACGCCATTCCATTCAGTGCTACTTTATTCAATAATTCTATGCTATTTTATTCGGAGCTAGAAGACTAGGAAAAAACCTGAGCAACTTGGAAAAATTATGCCCTTCCCATCTAGGATAGCCCAGCACCTGTTATTCAACATATATCTATTTTTTTTCTAGTCTACTTGCTCCGAAGAAAAAAAAATCAAAAAAATAAAAACACATACAAACTGAGTCGAATAAAAAGAGGGATTGGCAAACCATATAAGAAAGAAATACTCGGATCCTGTTGTAAAAAAAGGAACATCTAGAAAAAAGGATCATTTAGAACAAACAGATCGACACGGTTATTTTGTTATTACAATCCGTTGCCCAAGGGCTTTGGAAAGGAGCATTGAGAATTAAAAGGGTGAGAAGGACCGAGGGAGGAGGCGAATCGAGGGAGTGTCGAGGGCGATCGATCGATTGCAAGAGGCGTGCTTAGGCCTGCGAGGGTGAGAGCGAAGGAGGGAACAAAGGAGAGAGGAAAAACGAGGACCTCGCAAAGATGAGCAGAAGAGAAGAGACAAGAGCAGTTAATGGGAAAGCTAGACGATGATTCTCTCAAATGCACTCAAGAGAATCACAGGGCTAACCGACAAACCGTAAGCATCAGTCGGGGAACATCACTATTTAAAACAATGTCCAAATAAGCCGAAGGAAAAGTCCTCATGGATTTGTAAGAAAATTTTTTTAAACAGCCCCTGTACTAAATTTAGAACAGTCCGTTGCCACAGGTGAATCTTAACATGTGGGACAACGAAGCAAATCGCTCCATTTAATTGCAATCTAGGTATTCCGTTATGGCAAGAAGTGCAGAAAACCTAGTTAATTATTTATTAATAATTTACAAAAAAGGAGATCAAACACACAAAGGCCAACCGTAATCAGGCCCTTATTCCTGGTATCCCATATTTCTTTAGATTTACACTTATTATGAGCTCCGTTGTTCCACCACCAGGATTCAACAAATTCATCTAAGAAACATTTCTGAATAATAAGGAAAGTCGTTAACATGAGGAGACATTGCGGTACGAATTGAACGCAGATCATGAAGTAAGCGCGTATAGAATAACAATACTAATTTTTAAACGAAACAACAGTAAATATCGACGAAACCCTCTTGAATTAATAGGTTTCGTGCGTGATGTCCGTAAAGGAGGATTTCGCACTGTCACCCCGAAATACAATTTGAAATCGCGCCTTCGCAATTCTTCAAGCGAAAAGGGCTGGACTCTCGAACTACGGTGCTCTGAACTAGGCTTTTTCGCTATTTTGAATAAATTTTGCACTTCTATAACCGAAAGGGTATTGTTTGTTAACATTCCGCTATATGGATTTTGTATAAAATATGCTCCTTTGATGACATACAATTGTTGTTTACTATATTGAGTTGTTTTAGGCTTGCGGTCCCCCTCCAAGAGCTTCAATCATGACGGAACAAATGAAGCTGAAGGGTACCCTTGAGGGTCATAATGGCTGGATCACGCAGATCGCGACTACAACGCGTGACAATAAGACGACTGTCATCTCGGCATCGCGCGGTTGGTTGGGCGTGGTTTTTATACCTTGCATTTTAAAGCATCGCCTTTTTTTATGATCTTCACCTCTTCTAATTTGGCGAAAACAGTGCGATGGTGCTACTGTTTTCTTTCTAAATAAAAAAGAATGTGGTCAAGACTACAAAAATTCGTTGCTTCTGATTGTGAGATTTCAGACAAGAGCGTGATCGTGTGGGATGTGGATGTTGACTCCCTTGACGAGAGCACCAACATCGGCCGCCCCGTCCGCTCTCTGACTGGACACGGCCACTTCGTCTCTGACGTTGTCATCTCTTCTGATGGACAGTTCGCGCTGTCCGGATCGTGGGACAAGACTCTTCGTCTCTGGGATCTGAACACGTCAGTAGACTGCTTGATTTTGCATTGTTTCTTGTAATTTAAGAATATGAAATATTATGTTTGTTTTGGCAAAGGTTTATTTGAAAAAAAAAACTGCATTTTAGCGGTCAGACTACTCGTCGTTTTGTGTCTCACACGAAGGATGTTCTGTCGGTCGCCTTCTCCGCTGACAACCGTCAGATCGTTTCTGGCTCCCGCGATAAGAGCATCAAGCTGTGGAACACACTCGCTCAGTGCAAGTACACCATCACGGTCGGTCGATATTATTGGCTGACTATATGAATCTGTGGATGAATTGTGATATTAATTTTCTTCTTATTTTTGGTATTGCTCCAAGAATATGCTTCCTTTGTGCTTTATTTACTGCCCGTTTGACGAAAAGAATCGAAGCTAGCCTTCATTTAATGTTCAAGTAGTATTTTTCGGGCGAATTGTACCACGAATAATATGATATATGAGTCGTTTTGTAATTGAAAAGTTCAACATCAAGATTCGCCGTACGTTTGTATTGGTGGAATCAGATGCTGTCTGGGCATATATTAAAAACTGATTTATTTTTAGGAGGACTGCCACTCCGACTGGGTGTCGACTGTCCGTTTCTCACCGTCAACTCGTGACCCGGTGATTGTTTCCGCCGGTTGGGACAAGATCGTCAAGGTGTGGAACCTGAACAACTGCCGTCTGAAGACTAACCACATTGGCCACACTGGATACGTCAACACTGTCACGGTTTCACCTGACGGTTCTCTGTGCGCCTCCGGAGGCAAGGACGGAAACGTTGGTTTCATTTCGTATTCATTCTTCATGCACATCTGGAAATCTGGAATGTTTTCTCAGGCCTTCCATGAACATCTCTGACACCTTTCCCTTGCAGGCAATGCTGTGGGATCTGAACGAGGGTAAGCATCTGTACACCCTCAACAGCAACGAAGTCATCAACGCCCTTACCTTCTCGCCCAACCGCTACTGGCTGTGCGCTGCCATCGGAGGAACCGTCAAGATCTGGAACCTCGAGGACAAGAATGTCATTGAGGAGCTCAAACCTGAGATCACTTCGGGCAAGAACACTACTCCTCCCGTCTGCACTTCTCTGGCATGGTCTCAGGTACTGCTTTTTCTAGTGCATTTTTTTTCCTTTTACTTGAAATCAGGCGTTCTCTGCCATTGTAATATCTGATAATGGGTGAAATTCTTTATTTATTATAATGAGAGGTTTCATTATTTTCTTTCAGGATGGTCAAACACTGTATGCTGGCTACACGGACAATGTCATCCGCGTCTGGCAGGTGTGGCTCCGCAGCAAGTAGACTGCTGCCTCTCCAGTCTCAACCTCTCCCCCGCTTGTTCTTGTTGTTAAGTCTTCTTTTTTGAGCGCTTGTCGCCAATAAAGTTGTGAATATGATTCCGAAAACTTGTATAAAAATAGGAAACACGGTATTATGCAGTTGTGGATATCTTTGATGAGTTAGTTGAATGTGAGGAAGGGAAACTGAAGAAGATGGACCGGGCCGAGTTGATTTCGCTTGGCGTTCGGTTGGCGACTGCGGCAGCCATTACTTTCTTTTCCGTTCGGTACATGATTAAATATGTCGATCCTTCATACGCAAGTCGAGAGGAGAACAAAAAGAAGGTTTGTTGTGACAATGAGGATTCTGGAATTGTGGTGGTGTTGAGGTTGCCGGGTTGTTTGCCCAGCTGGGTTTAGAAGGGAACGACAAGGTTGAGCTAAACGAACACGAACTGCGCATCGCCCTGCAACTTGTCCGTTTAAAGTGTTTCGTTTGTATTGTTTTCGTAGTTTGAGTGGCATCTATTTGAGGTTGGAGACGATGCGGGCGTCGAGTGGAGTGAGATTGGCGGTGCGGAAGAGCTGATTAGCCAGCTGAAAGAACGCGTCATTCTCCCTCTCCGGCTTTCTGGTTTTTTGCTGCGTTTCTATTCTTATATCTTAATCTCATTGTGTCTATGAATCAATCGTACCAATGAGACTTGTATAGGGATGACGACCTCATCATTGCTTTCTCCTCCTCGAGGAATTCTACTGTATGGCCCACCTGGTTGTGGAAAGACATTGATAGCCAAAGCCGTTGCGAAAGCATCAAATTGCCGGTTCGTTATTTTTAATTCATTGCTTGCCGTGAGCCATCGTCGTTGGATTCTCAAGTATAAATTATTGTAAATAGACCCGTTTCCGAGACCTTGTCAAAATACCGAGCAATCTGAATGAAGTAGTGAGCTATAACCGAGTTGTTTCACTCGTGGCCTCGATAGTGTTAGGCGGCTATTCTACAATTGTTCTTAAGTGACTGGCTAGAACGGTAGAAGAACTAATTTGTTTATAATATTTAGCTAGGAAATTGGGAACTTGTTTAGATTTAACAGTGTAGGAATTACAGAAAGGCAAGGAAGGTGGAGCAAGTCGTTGGGTGTAGAAGGCGCAGAGAGGTAGAACCTAAAGATACCATTGACTACACTTATATGCCCTCTCTCCCAGAGAATAGATTTCTCTTCTCAGATTCATCAACTTGCAAGTGTCAAATCTGACTGACAAATGGTACGGGGAATCTCAGAAGTTGGCAGCTGCTGTTTTCTCCGTCGCTCAGAAACTGCAACCGACAATTATCTTCATCGATGAGATTGGTTTGTTTCCGCCTTCCTGCTCTTTATACTCCTTTTAAGTCGCTAAATATTTCTCCCAAATTATATGGAGAGTGGATAGTGGAAATAGTGAAGTGCAGATTCGTTCCTACGTGACCGCCAGAGCCACGACCACGAGGCGACGGCCATGATGAAGGCCCAGTTCATGCAACTCTGGGACGGATTCGCAACCTCGAAGGACCAAGTGAGTGGCTGACTCTCTCTCTCTCTTGAGATATATCTCCATTGTTAAGGTTATTGTGATGGGAGCGACGAATCGGCCGGATGACCTGGACGGGGCGATTCTGCGAAGAATGCCTGCCAAGTTCGCTGTTCCCGTGCCCAACCAGAAACAGCGCCATGATATTCTCAAGGTTAAGAGAGTAAAAGATTCGTAAGGGAGACGTCTTTTAGGAATATAGAAAAGTCTCTGTCAAGGGAGTCTCATTTAGGTTATTCTGAAAAACGAGCACTTGGCTAGCGACGTAAACTTGGCTGTGGTGGCTGAGCAAGCTGATGGTCTTTCCGGATCTGATCTCAAGGAGGTAGCTTTTCCCTTCGCTTTATTTTGCATTTGTCTTACTTTTTCGCCTGTCTCTCATACGGAGAGAGCGAGAGAGAGGAGGGAGAGAAAGCGAATGGTTGTAGGTGTGTCGGTTGTCAGTGCTGAGAAGAGCGCAGCAGACCCTGTCGAAGTTGTCGGCGTCGTCCTCTCTGAGTTGTGGAGACGATAGCCGTCGTCTGGTGGCCGCGGCGGGCGGTCTGCCGAATGACCCCATCTCCCAGGAAGACCTCGTCCACGCTCTCCTCGACTACGCCCGCAGCACTGGTTCCATGGCTAATTTTGCTCTCGACTGAATCTCCTTTAGCGATTATTCATTCCGTGATTGATGGACGCTAACGTTATCATTTCTCGTATCATTCATCCCTGTGTTCATGTACTATCCTTGTTACTAATTGGCTGTGAGAAGAATTCTTTTTTCGTAGACAACTAAGACAAATCACATAATCTCCGAGACGGTTCCTCCTTCCTTCCTTCCTTTTATATGCTAGGTCTCTTTTATATCGTGGCCATTGCTAATGCCTTGCGTGTTGCCAATACAAGGTAGTTTTCTTGCAAGCTGGAATGTTAGTGCTGATCAGATAGAGATTTCTTGATTACCTTACTAGATCTTTATTGTGGAGAATGAAATAAATACTATATATTCTGAGTGTGGTTGACATTGCTTATGAGGAGTAATTAAAGAATCATTTAGAGGATAATTCATTCTCGACCCTCATATACGGAGGTGAAGAGTCTATCTTGGGCACTGCCACAAGTTTCGTTTACAAATCTCAGCTGATCTCGGTTGGAATCGTCCCCCGATAAGGTTGAGAAGAAGTTGGTCTATCTCGGCTTTCTTGTTCTGAGCTGGTCTAGACACTTTCACTTGCCTTCTCTCTTCCTCTCTCTCGCTCTCTCTCTCTCTCTCCCTCTCTCTCGCATTAATTTCTTGTCTCTCTCCCTGTCGCTCCCTATCTCTCTTTTTCCCTGAGACTCTTACTCTCTCGAATAACAAGTCCGGATTATACTAGTTGGACCGTTATCTCATTTAACTTTCAAGATCTTGCCTCCCCCACATGATTTGCTGCCTCCTCCAATGGAGACAAGTTCAGCGACGGTTTCGATGCGCCTTTTCTTGCAGCTGATCTCTTTTCGTGGCCTCTCTCTCGTCCTCTTGCTTTGGCAGTCATTATTTCTCTCTCTCTCTCTCTCTCTCTCTCTCTCTCTCTCTTTCTCTCTCTCACTTCTCTCTCTCTCTCTCTTTCTCTCTCTCTCACATCTCACTCTCTCTCACCTCTCACTCTCTCTCTCTCACCTCTCACTCACTCTCTCTCTCTCTCTCTCTAATAGTCTCGATATACTGATTCTCGCGATATCTTGTCCATTCTTTCTCTCTTCTCTCTCTCTCTCTCTCTCTCTAACTCCTCTTGCTCAGAGGTAACTACGTTCTTCAGTGGGCAGAGAAAGCGAAAGCGAGTCTAGGAGAAAGGCAAGCTAGTTACTTTCCCCCAAAGGCAGGAGTAGATCCGAGTAATCCCACTGTTTGAACACGTTTCTGGAGTTATTGTTGAAGTAATAATAGAGTGGAATCAGCCATTTGATAACACACGAGTATTCCACGTCGATTGTAGAAGCAGCCGGTGTCCTTGTCAGGATTCCTAGTTGATTCCTAGTTGCCCCGAGACAGAATGAGGCCGGCCATCCGTGCTTTCATGACTGTGCTCACCATCACAATCCTTCTCATTCTCTCCTTCCGACTCGTCTCCGCTTCTACATATGAAAAGGATCAGTGGCCTATTCATATGCAGGTGGACTTGCAACTTCCATTTCCTTATCTGGCATTCTATCGATTCAATGAATTACTATTATAAATGTAATGTATAATGAAGGGTGAATGGGTGAACAGAGAGAACGTCTTGGGATTCCGGTCGATTCCTTCCGCTCCCCCTACCCTCAGCTCTACGACTCTTTCATGCAGTCGCAAGAGCAGCCGGTCCATTTTTTCACATAAGTTTAATTTAATTAAAACTTTATAAAAATTAGTTCAAAAATCAGGAAAGTCGCGGCGGATATCAAATCACTTCTGCCAGTATTGGACTTCGGATGACAAAGGAGGATGAACGGAAAGCCAAGAAGCAAGTGCCTAGGGAAAGGTTACCAAGGCTTCTTTTTGAATTTACAGCAGCAATCTGACAATACTAGCATGAGAGGACATTTAAAAAATAATTACCTAATATTTTTTACATTAATTTTGTCTGCATGATCGCCTATCTCTGTATCTCTTCTCTCTCTCTCTCTCTCTCTCTCTCTCTCTCGCTCTCTCTCTCTCTCTCTCTCTCTCTGTTTCTCTCTCTCTCTCTTTTCTCGTTCTCTCTCTTTCCTCTCACCCTCCAGCATGGTCCACGGTCTTCGTGAGTTTCCCCCGATCGGCCAGCTTGCATCAACTTCTCCATCTGAAAGCCAAGTGAATGTTGCGGCTGCTGACGATGAGATGCCGAGGAAACTGAAGAAAGCTGCGGAGGCCAAGGAGAGCGGCACTGACAGTGCAGACGAGTTAGAGAGAGAGAGAGAGAATGAGAGCGAGACAATGAAATAAAGAAGAGAGATGCAGCGAGAGAGAGAGAGAGAGAGCACGAGAACGAGGGAGAATATGATTGCGGTAGAGCGTCGTCTATCACGGAATAAGCCAAATCGTTCAGAATCTATTACGACGTATTTCCACCTTCGGAGGCGGACGGAGACATTCGCGCTCCTCACAGGAGACCGCTTGCTCGAGCAGCCAAAACATTGTCAGAATATTGCAATAATCTTTTCGTCTACTTTCTCTGGCTTCAGGAAAGTTCCCTCGGAAAATCCTCGTTCACTAGACGACATTAACATGTCAGTGAAGAAAGATCTGACGAATTGGAACTGAGAAAGTGAGAGAATAGGAAGCACGATCAAGACAGAATAAGAAGAGAACAACTGAAGAAGGAAGAATAAAGGGAAGATAGAAAGAGTAGTGTCAAGTCAAAACATATATTAGCGTGCATTGAATGCAGAATACGCGCAGTCGCAGCCTCCGTTTCGTCTTTGGACTCGCCCCATTCAGACGAGTACGACGGTGACACGAATTCTACTCGTGGAGAGAGAGAGAAAGAGAAATAGAGAGAGAGAGAGAGAGAGAGAGAGAGAGAAAGAGAGAGACGGCTAGAGACGATAGGAGTGAAGAACATGAAGGAATTAATCATGAGAAGAGAAGGTTGATTTGAGGTTGCTGGACATAACGAAGAGTGTTGGTTCGTTTTCTCCGGACGGAATCTTAGAGACAGCCGAGGAAGAAAGAGATGCAACGACGCAATCGAGGACCGCTGAAGAGGAAGACGACGGAATCACTGAGCTCTCTCTGAGCGAATCTCCAGTCGCGTCTTCTCTCTTTCCAGAATCACACAGTGTAGTCAGTCCTCATTATTCAACTCCTCATACTTCTGATCTACAAGTCAATGAATATCTATGTATATAGGGAAGTTGCATGCAAATGTTCGACAGGGAAGAGGATGAATTAAGGATGACGTGGTGGAGAAGAGTTTGTCTCCTCTCCCGAACGGGCAAAGAATCGACGCTCAAGTCGTCGACTTTTCTCGCATTTCAAAGTCAAATCCGGTCAATTGCACCTTACAATTTCAATCATTTTCATGAAACTCATTGAGCTGTAGCTAAGTGAAAATTGTTGAGATGAGGTCCCCTGAAACATTCACGAATCGGTATATGTAGTTTTCATTCCTACCACGGCACAGATTCTTCATTCTTCTCTTCTGAACGCCAGAAGATGCATAGTCTCTCTCTCGCTTCTCTCTCTCTCTCTCTCTCTCTCTTTCTCTCTCTCTCTCTCTCTTACTCTGTCTCCTTCTTTCTCTCTCGCTCTCTCCTTCTCTCTCGCTCTCTCTCTCGCTTCTCTCTCCCTCATTCTCTCTCTCTCTCAATGTCAGATGCGAGTGTCTGGCGTATGCAAGCGAGAACGGCGGTGACGACGGCCACAATGTTCGCCCGTGCCTCGGGGATCAGCTGCGAGGAGTGCCTTCAGATGTGCCAGAGGCAACAGGTGAGAGTTCCGCTATTGTGCTTGTTTTTCAGTAATCTTAAGCGCTTGAAAACCAATTTGCTCCTCCTCTCCAGTCTGCTCCTTGGACTTGCCGCTCTCTGACTTACGATTCGTCCTGGAAAATCTGTGATTTATTTGCCATTCAAGCAACCGTTGCTCCCTTTCATCTTGTTGAGTACGACAACCGCGACTATTTTGAGTCAGTCTTCATTTCTTTTAGTCTTTTGACGCATCTACACCCTGTCCCGCCTCTCTCTTTCTCTCTCTCTCTCACTCTCTCTCTCTCACTCTCTCTCTCACACTCTCTCTCTCTCACTCTCTCTCTCTCGCTTTCTTTCTCTCTCTCTCTCTCTCTCGCCCTCTCTCGCTTTCTCTCTCTCTCACTCTCTCTCTCACACTCTCTCTCACTCTCTCTCTCGCTTTCTCTCTCTCTCTCTCTCGCTTTCTCTCTTTCTCACTCTCTCTCTCTCACTCTCTCACTTGCTTCCTCTCAAGGTTCCTGCCTGCCATTCCTCCAACGAACAGCGAGATTAGCCGCCTGGAGAGCTTCGCCCAAATTGATAAGGCGAATGGCATTCACGTGGTTGTCCGCTCAATTAATGTAAGCAGTCATTTGGTTGTCCTTAAAATCTAAGAAAATGTATCTGGAATTAAAAGAATACAAGTATAAAACTTTTAGAAGAAGCCATGCGAGGTTCGCCTTCGTGAATTGGAAGATGAACTCCTGAACAGGAAGGTTGCGACTTCCAATCACAGCAACGAGAATACCATTGAAGGTGGGACAACGCTGTCATTTGAACGAACGAATAACATTTGCAGCATATGAAGTTTGTGCGAGTTCTCTTTGGATTCAAGTCATTGAGATCATGGAAATCTGATCTACGATCCTTCAGAAAATATTAAAAATATCTCTCAGAGATACATAGATAATAAATATAAGCAGATGAAGAACTGGCAAGAGATAAGACTGAAGGAAGGCCGACTGAGAGTGAGGAGCGACTGGAGAACTCTCACTCTCTCATGCTCTCGGTTGACAGCGACGCTGGCACTACCGGACAACATCTAGAGTTTCTGGTCAGCTATCTACGGGTTAAAGGAATAAAAACAGAAAGAGAGAGAGAGAGAGAGAGAGAGAGAGAGACGAGATAGAAAGAGGGTATGTATATTGCGAGCGTAGGTCACCGCAAATGATTAATGTACATGGGTGGTGTTTTGAGAGAACTTCTTTAGGATCCTATCAATGATGTCAGCCGCCTTCCGCCTCCTCCAATGAAGCCACAAGCATTTCATCGTCGAATCAGCCGAAACAGACACGGCCAGGTTCTCTCTCTTCTTCACCTCTCTCTCTCTCTCTCTCTCTCTCTCTCTCTCTTTCTCCTTCCTCTCTCTTTCCCTTCTTCTCTTTGCTTTGCCTCTCTCTCCCTAGTTTTCTCTCTATCTCCTTCCTCTCTCCTCTCCATCCCAATTTTTCTCTCTCCTTTACCTTCTCTCAATCTCTCCCAAATCATAAATAACCACTCCATTCAGCACCACCGAACAGAGGTGTCAACCGGCCGGCCCGGCCCGGCCCTGCCCGGCCCTCAGGGCTGGCTGGCCCATTTTCCCAAAGCCCCGGGCCGGGCCGGGCAGGGCCCAAGAAAAGATGGGCCGGCCCGTAGGCCCTATTGGGCCCTATAAAAATAATGATGGAAGTTTCGGACCTGTCCAGCTCCAACAATGCCAAACATTTGCCCCGTCTGATTCAAAGTGTCCGAATTGAACTTCATTTTAAAGCTACTGTAATATTTAAAACCCGAGTTTCGAAAATGCGAGGCAAGAAGTATGCTCTGATGTGGTTCTCTTTTATTCTTTTATATGATGTTTGCGTTACTTATTTTAGATGGTATGCGTATAAATATCTTCTTAAGGAATGGACGAGGACCCTCTAACTGTCGACGACATTCCAGAAAGTGATAGGAAGATTCTCAGGAAAATTTTTGGTGAGGGTTTTCTCAATTTTAAATTAATCTTGCAAATTATATCGGATCATTGCAAATTTTATTCTTGTGTTTATTGAAGGTAAGCAGTACGGAACTTCAAAGCACACGAAAGAGCAGATTCAAGCCCTTGCAAATGCTCAATTGGATCGGCTGCTCTCTCGTGATTTCTTGTTCTTCCGGATCAGGAAGAGGGTCGAAGAGAACGTCCCAATCCAGCACATCAACTACTGCTACTATGGCGATGAAGTTGCATCTGTTGCAACACAAATGCTTATTTGTACACGTTGCCGCTTGGTGATGGTAGCGGGCGGGAATGTCAGGTTTCATCATCTTTTTGATTGTTCATGCTTATCAACTATGTTCGTTAATTTTTTCAGCAGACACCTTGACAAGTGCACGAATGAGAAAAAGAAAGCTGCGGATGTAGGGAAGAGTCAATGTCGTCTCGATGGCTTCCTGGCCGCAAGATCAGTATCGGGAACTCTGGAAGAACAGCAGCAGGTTTCCACTGCTGTTGTCAAGTGGGTAGCTGCCAACTCTCGTCCCTTTTCCATAGTAGAGGATAGCGGACTGCAAGAAGTGATTGAAGCTGTACTACGAATTGGGTTAGACAAGAGGTTTTCTTCTGATTGAGTATAGAAGTTGTGCTAGTATGTTTTTTAAGCGCCAAGCGACGGAACGTTGACAGCTTCGATGTCAAGAGCATTATTCCAACGCGGAACACTGTGGCCACGCGTATGCGTGGAGTACAACCGCCTCGAATTTGATGATGTTCTTCACATTCTCAGCCAATTCGAAGAATTTGTGCAATTCTTCCAGGTATGAAAACATTCCTGCTCTAATTAATATTTTCAGTGTATATTCTTTTCAGAAGGACGCTGCAACCATCTTCGACGTGTGGCCGAAGTGGTATGCACTGAAGGAGTGCTTTAACAACATCGCTGCGACGTCCGACTCGGAGACGCAGTGCGCACTTGCCCGGAGTGCGTACAAGTGTATACTGCGGAAGGAGGTCGACGGAGTCATCTCGAAATTCCATCGAATGGCGACGCTGCTACATCCCAAGAGAAGGCAGCTGCACAACCTTGCAACTGAATCTGAACGACGGGAGATTATCTTGTCCCTGAAGGACTTTGTTCGTGAGCTAGAAGGTAGAAATGCTGGTGGGAGTCAGCCGAAAACCCCGAAGCTCCCAAGAACGGACTTTGATGATCTGGAAGACTCTGGGGAAGATGTTGTTTCTGAAGTTGACTCTTACCTCAACGCATCTTTTAGCTTCCGCGATAAGGCTGGCAACAGCCATGACAACCCCTTGCTTGCTTGGAAAGAACGCGCATCTGATTTCCCACTGCTCTCTCGTGTTGTCTGCCAGTTGTTCTCCATTCCCGCATCCACAGCTTCAGCTGAGAGATCCTTCTCAGATCTCAGAAATCTTGTTCCAGAGAAAAGAGAGACTATTGGTGCTGACACTGTCTTCTCCTCTCTTGTCATCCGTTCTTTGCTGAAGTTCAATCAAACTCTTAATGCTTGTTAATGAATGCAATGTTGACTCTCACTTTTGTTCTGTTTCTTCGTGCAACGCTCTGATCATTTCTCTTGTAATTCGACTTTATCATGGAACTAATAAAGTAGAACTGTTAACTGAATATAATTTTGCACGGCATTGAACATAGTAGCTCATCGGAATTTTTTACCCGCATTTTTGAAAATCGTGCTCAAACGGGCCCAAGGGCCGGGCCGGGCAGGCCAAAATTACAAGGCCCTGAAATTTCCGGGAGGGCAAGGCCGAGACTTTGGGCCCTCAGGGCAGGGCTGGCCCAAAAATTTTGGGCCCGTTGACACCTCTGCCACCGAATCGAGAAGAAAGGCATCGGCCGTCTCCACCGCGCAGTTGCCCGGACAAGAGGAGCAACGCCTAAGCTCATTGAGACACATGTTCGGATGGTGAGAGGGACCCACTGTTCTGGACTCGTCTGTTCTCTCCCTCTTCCAGGTTCACTCGAACAAGGACCCGGCTGATGCACATCGCAAGTTAAAGATGGAAAGAGAAGAGGAGGCCAGTGATAAGGAGAAGGCGGAGAGTGCTGAGAAGACAGAGAATGACCTAAGTCATCAGGTTCTGTTCTAAGGCCATAGATGAAACCCAGTGAAGGGAGAATGCCCTTCTAGGACATCTCAAGCGAGTCAATCTCTCATGCAGTCACGGACAATCTCTTTGATATGGAGGAACTCGCCAGAGAGCTTGAGGCAGAAAGCCGTTTAATCTCGGGTGCGAATACATTCGCAAATTTTTTTGTTTTTGATTTAAACAAAATTTTTCAAATGCATTTGGAGATTTAAAGCAGCTTGCAAATGAATTGCATAGCTGACTTAGGTGACGATACAAATGGAGAGAGGAGGCCATTGAAAGTGCGACTTGGAGTGCAGAAGATCAACAAGGTCTTTGATAGTCATGGGTCCATCAAATTCGTTTTCTTCTTTCAGACTTTGCAAGCACCTTCGTCTAATGAAGAACTGGCAGACACAATGGTAAGATTACCAACATCTTAATTTTTTTAATCACGCAGCGCCATGCGAGGCAAATATCATGTAATGCGTGAATAAATGTCTGTTGTCTCCTAACTTCCTATAAAAAATAAGTTGAAAGTTGGCATTCAACTTCAGAAGAAAGTCCGCCCGTCGAGTCGTGAACACGAAAAGGAGTTTGTCGATTCACTCACATCTGTAGAAGACGTCAAGAAGATCCATCACAAGGCAGAAGCCGATGGAATCGACTCAACAATTGTAGATGAACCTGTTCGCTAGTCTTCTCACTCTTTCCTTTTCTTAATGTAATCCTTTCAGTTGCCTTCTGTTCACGATCAACAGGGTCCCGAAGCACTAAGTAGCTCAGAAGAGAATAGCCTTCACGATGCTCCCATTATCTTCAGCATCCCGGTACATGTTTGTATTTTGTATAGAGTGAGTGAGAGAGAGAGAGCGCAAGAGAGAGAGAGCGAGAGAAAGAGAGATTGATTGTTCTCCTAGCATGCCTGCGGTGGCCATGGAGCTCCCCATGTCTTCATATCCTTTGCCAACTCGGATGTTCCCCGTCGTACCGGCGGAGCACTCCGCAGATGGCCAGCCATCACTTCTGCTAAGGCATGCGCGAAAGCTTGCGATGCTGAGCCTACTCTCGACTGGTCAGCCTCTCTTCATCTCTCTCTCTCTTTCTCTCTCTCACTCTCTCTCACTCATGCGTACTCTCTTCATTCAGTCTTGCCTTTGTAGTCTCTTCCGTTGGCTGTGACCTCCGCCTTGGCCGCTCCATCGTCTCTCGACTCAACTCCACCTATGCTGAGCGAATCTGCCTCACTGGCGACATTCATTGTATCTTCTTGCCTTCATTCGTTAACACTTCATTTGTTTTCATCTATCGGTTCCTTGTTCTAGTAAGCGGAATCGTGGAAGGAGTGAATGAGAGGATGCTGACGGGCAAGGTCTCTTCCAAGTCGTCGGTGTCTTCTCTCACGGAGTGCCTGTTAGTTTCTCTCTCTCTCTCTCTCTCTATCACTCAGAGAGGAATGTGCGACAGCCGAGAAGCGTCGCGGGTTCCGTTGCGTGTCGGCCGTGTGGTATCCGAAGATTGACCACAAGGTTAGCCTCGTATTGCTCCCACGAACATAACAGACAGCGTGTTCTGCAGAACTGCCACTTGAGTCAGCCTGGAAAGACTCAACTGCACTCTCAGCCACTGCCAGGCTCTCTCGATGTCTACTTCCAAATGCCCCAAACGAACAAGGATGGGTGACATCTCCCCTTTCTTCTTCAGTATAGTGAACCAAAGCACCGTAGAACTGGTCTAGCCTTTCCCATTTTTTTTTACACTCAAACCGATACCATTGAATATTAACGGGTCGAGCAGTTGGCAATAATATTGCATCCTTATCTCAAGTCGTCGTCCAACAGTTTTCCTTGAACTCTAAAATAAAATTGTCGGCTTCTTATTACTATTTTCTAGATATCGCTGTAGCACACGCTCCCTCTTAAAAAGAAATTCTTCATATATTTCATACTCGAAAATAAATCATCTATAGTAATAATCCAACATGCTTAATATCAGTCCCAAAATTAAACTGAACCCAAAAAAAGCTAGTTACACAGCTATAGTCATTTCGCTCTAAATGTGCAGCACCGAACCAGAGAAAAATTACTGAAGTTTGTGAAACAGAGAAAGGAAACAGTCAGTTGGCCTGGGCTTCGACGACAAGTCGCAGCTTGACAATAACATCTGCGAGTTCGTTGGAATCCAATTCCGAATCAATGTCTGCTGTCTTCTTCTTCAGTGAAGAAACAACCAATCGCTGGGCCTTTCCAATCAGAGACAAGGTCTCCTGTAACCAAATAATAAGCACTTTTTTCTACTTCTGTGAAAGACAGATAATAAGGACCTCTTCAATGACTCCTTCGAGGCGGGGAACCAGCTGGGAGACGAACTTGCCGGAGGCATGGAGGGGAGTGCCAGATCGAGCGAGGAAGAAGAGGACCATGGCGAGGAGGGAAGCAGCTGGTTCAGGGGAGGTCAAGGCTTCTTCCCTCAGAACAGCAATGTACGAGGAGATTACTTCCGCTCTGTTAATCATAGTCATATCAATTCGAGAAAGAGAATCCAATCGGTTATGCAATATGCACTTAAAGTAGAAAGCTGGTGCTCTTATCAGGAGAAGAGAGAGGAAGCTGAAGAACCGCTCGCGAAGAGACTTGGAGGACATCGGAGTGGAATTGTTCGAGAGATCCGCCTTTGAGTGAAGTGATAAGAGAAGAGAAGGGAGGGCCAGAAGAGCCGGGCAGCCCTTTCACTGCATCGTCCCGTTGCTTCAAACATTAAATTCATTATCGAGAACATCAGAGCATTTCTTCCCCTCTCAACCTTAGGCGAGGCGAGACTCGCAGAAGGAAGACCGCAAGCCATCGAAAGGAGATGAGTTGTAAGCTCACTGCACAGAGTACGCAGAAGAAACGAACTGAGGTCACTTGCTAGACCATCTGAAGGAGGAAGGAATCAAGATAGAGAGAGAGAGAGAGAGAGAGAGAGAGAGAGAGAGAGACTGAGAGAGACTAACCAGGCAAGCTATTCGTTGCACTATCAAAGATGCAAATGCGATGGTAGATAGAAAGAGCAGAGGCGACCATCTCTTGATGGGCTTTCTTGGATAAGGCGGCTGATTCAGACCCGCGGGAAGAGAGGAGAGTGGAGACTCGGGACAGCAGACGACGCTCCACCTTCAACAGATCCACTCTTCTTTTCATTGAATTCACTCCGTCTAAACAACGACTCTCCAACCTCGGAATGAATGGCCTCTGCTACAGCATCCTTAATGCCCTCAGGCACTCCTTCCATCCACTCGATGACATCTTCAAGAGGAATCCTCACTGCCTCTTCCCTCTCCTCGTGCCCCGAGGTTGCTGTTGTTGCCTTCGAAGTCTTCCCTCCTCCCTTCCCGCCCTTCTTTCCCTTCCCTACTTTTTTATCCGCTTTCCAATCATCATCCTCAGCAATGGCAGCGGCCTTCTTCTGGAAATACAAAGCTTCGCAAAAAGTAAAAGAACGACAAAAAGATATGAAGAACGACGATAGATATGAACTACAACTGAGATCGCGCGGCAGTTAAAGACAATTAAGGTATCAATTACTAGCTGGAGAAGAACAGAAGAGTGTCAACCTGTTGTTGCTGTTCTTGCTGAACCACAGTATTGGCCTTCTTATCGAGTTTTCTCTCGATGAGAACTCTCGCCCTTTCCTCAACCTTCTCGTTCGTTGCTTCCAGAGTCTTCTTGACATATTCACCAGAGTAGACAAAATCACCCTCCACTGTCCACTTCTCTGCCTGCAAATGCAACATCTTTATTCTATCATATAAAAATATATCAATAAAACTGGAAACGGACTGTGTGTTTTTTGGCGAGGTCGGAGAGCATTTGGAGAATGTCTTCAGTGGAGAAAGGAGCGTCCCCCTCGGCCAGCGAATCGACGCCATTCACGTAGCCACGCTCCTTGACTTCTACTTAACATCTAAGGCTTACAACAGATTCTTACTCTCAACAGAAGGCAGAGGAAGCGAACCAGAAAGGGACTCGAGTAACTTCTCATAAAGAGATTCAGTGCAGACAAGCGAGGGAAGAAGGCGGAGAGCAGCGAAGACTTCAACGCCAACCAGATGAGACAGAGATGCCTTCACATCCACCAGTGACAACTTACGAAGCATCGACATCTCTGCAACCAGATACATTTGCGAAGCAACTAGAAAGAAAGAGAGAATAAGAACATGAGATGAAGAAGACTTCATTAAAACAGACCAATAAACTCGTTTTGTTGTAGTTGCCTCTTAACGAAGAGATTAACGAGTCGTTCATGGATGGCGGGAATGAATGAAGCAGAGGCCGAATTGGCAGAGCCAGAAAGACGGCCAGCCAGTTCACCCGAGGAGAGAAGATCTTCCAGGAGAGAGAAGAAACGAGACTGGGGGACCGTGCAGCGAGCGAGGAGGGAAGACACTGGATTCGCCTGGAAAAGAACATCACTCTTGCACAGATCAACCCAGTCACTTATCAACCTTGGTGACTGCGGAGAGGAGTGACTTGAGCATGTCCCGTTGCGAGTTCAGATGAGCTGCTGTGTAGATCTGATCTCCATCGATACTTGCTTCCAACTCGGCAGGTAGTGGTCTTCAAATAGAATACATCGACAAATTTAACAGATACTTCTTGATGATTAATTCTTTAAGAATGGGCTTACGTGATTAGTGAGAGCATCATTTCAGTGGGTAGATCCCACTGGCGAGAGGCTGGACAAGCTGCGCACTCCCTCTGCAGCCAGCACATTCCGCAGCTCGTTATGCAGCCGGACGATGTACTCCCTTCATCAAAGCATTATCAATGGAACCCCACAATGCAATTCCAGAGCAAGGAAACCACACAAATCAAAATGTACAAGGCTCTAATGAAGACAAATACAAACTTGGAGATGAGTTCCCCATTGGTGACGAGGAATTCCTTGGAGGACCCAGCCAGCTGAGCAGCCGCATTCTCGACATGTTCAAGGTGTACATTGAGAATGGCAGCAATTCCAGCCAGGGAAACACGGCCTCCACTGCCCGCCACTTCATTGCCCACCTTAATTACCAGCAATCAGTCTACATAACGAATATCTTCTATTAGTAGTTGAATTCGAAAGGAAAAGAAGAATCGCTTGCCATTGTGAGCAGATGAGCCCTGGTGATGTAGGCACTTCCATCCCTCGTGAAGATGACATCAATGAGGCCGCTGCTGATCAGTTTAGTGACAACTTCCACGCAATTACTCTCTGACAACCTAAACTAGAGAATCAAACATCATCCTATCTAGAAGGATACACGAGGCCAGACTCACTTCTGTGCCACCTGCGAGAGTTGAACTCTCTGCAGATCAGACGCGAGTCTTCGGATGTCTTCCCATGTAGTCTCCATGGCTATCAACAATTCATATCCATTCGGTTCAACAATTGATGACATATCACCAGCCACGGTAGCAGGATTGCAAGGAAACAACTTAAAGCTGGCATTCTGGAGAGTTATCAATAGCACTTTATTGGCAATATGTTCTCTTTTCACCTATGTATCACAGACAAACATTTATGCAACCATCCCATGGGTGTTAGCTAGAGGCACTTTTACATTTTAAATATAAAAAAACCGGCATGAAGCAGAGGATAAATTAATATACACCAAGTAATACATACATACATTTAATATTCTCACTTTTCTAAATTTTTACATATCTGTCGCGAAATCTACCTACATAGATTCGCTACTAACGTTTTTTTCAATATGTACTTTAACATTTCGCATTCAGATTTCATTCCTAGGGTCTATTAAATCGCTTCCGGCAGTTATTTGTAGGGATAGCTAATGAACTCCTCACTGCCAGAAGACGAGCTAGAAGATCTTCTATCTTTCCGGTAGAGGAAATACTATAAGTGGGACAATTTGACATTTATTCAACCGAGTTAATATGCTGGAAGGTTGATAGAGAAAGTTTAACTCCGTTCAGTGAATTCTCTTACTTGAAACGGTGGTTGCAATAAACTTTTTAAACTCAATTCTTCTTCTCTTTCTCGCAAAGAAAGGTTACCAGTGCAAAAAGGCGAGCTCATAAATCCTCAGAACTACCGACCGCTCCTTGACATATCTCTATGCACTCGGTTCACGAACGCCATTAGTCTGAGAAGGCATTCCATTTGACGAAGAAGTTTCCTTTGTCGCAGAGAGTCGTCCAAGGACCTGAGAACCAAGTTTTCAAGATTTTGTTGGGTCTGACACGAGGAAAAGAAGAGCAAGGGGGAAGAAGATGAATGAGAAAGAGCGCCTCAAAACCTTGAAAAGAGCTTGATCGGCGTCCTTCTGTAGTTCTGGCTGGAGCCAGCGTCTCATCTCGCAGAGATCAATGGAAATCTGAGCGCGGATCTTGTCATCGTCGGTCTCTCCGTAGACACTTCCACTTCCAGCGGTGCCTTCTCTTCTCTTCAGCCGACTCAGACTCGATCCAGTCGCTTCCACTGACTCTACCACTTCGTTCGCCTTCTTCGCCAGATATCTGCAAGGGAAATCGTCTTCACAAGACACCGTAGAATGAGTTGTAAACTGACAAGGCAGCATCAGCCCAGATTCTCTGTTCAAGGGCAGCGGAGGGAAGAGAGGTGGAAGAGGCAGCCACTCTCAGTCTCTCCACTTCACTCACGACGGTGGCCATGTAGACAGAAGGGGACGAGGGAGTTGGCTTCTTCGTCCAGCGATATTGCTTAGGCACCTGGAACATCCACGTAAATGTACAATGACTTAAAAAAAGAAGTACGCACCTGCGAAACTGAGTCAAGTTGAAGACAAATTTTCCTATAAATGACATGAACGATTGCATCCTCCAGCAACGATTCCTCATTCTTCATTGTTGAAGACAACGCGGTAAGAGTCTGGCCGAAAAGAGTTGTGTCCACCTTCAGATCTCTGCAACAAGACAATCATAGCTTAAAAGCCGACTGCCTAGAAAAATTTTCAGTCATCCTTCCTTGTTTAAAAAAAATTGAAAGCTCAAGCGTAAGCGACATATGATCGAAATTATTAGTAATGTTTAACATGAATTAACAGTGTCCGCCGTCCCCTACCTCACCCTTCCTGGGGTTTTGGGCCAATGAAAGGGGAGAAAAAGAAGGAGACAGTGAGGACGAAACGAACCGTAGCTTAGGCCAAATCCTTTCCAGTGCGAGATCGAAGACGAGTTGAGGAAGACGCGGAGCATCAGAAAGAGAAAAGAGAAGGGGAAGCCACTCCGAATCCTCTCTCGAATAATGTCTGCAGCAAACAATTCCATCATTCCTTCTGAAGTTCCATCTCTGCATACAATCAACTAACATCCGAATCGCGCGGATCCAAGCGAGGTACTTGTTGAGGAGTTTGATGGTGAACTCCCAGTACTTGGGAGCGAGAGGGGCGAGATAAGACTCGTCTTCCCAGGCTGCTCGGATTGCATTGAGCACAGTGACAGAGAAGACACACTGCAGCTGCTCCCCCTCCCCCTCCCCTTCATCCGCCTTTCCACTCTTCTCTTTCCTCTTGAATGCATCCGGTGGAAGTTGTCGTTCCACCAGGGGATTCCATTGTTGAGTGAACATCTTGAAGTAGACTTCGATGATGAACTTGGCCCGGAGTTGGGAGAGATGGAGACGGCAGGTAGAGGGAGTCGGCCAGGCAGAGATAAAGGAGGACACCGACGAGAAACACGCATGGAACAGCACCCGATCCGTCCCACTCACAACCGCTCCCAGATACTAGGAGAACACAGATAACAAGGTAACCAAATGGGTTTCACTTTCCTTAACAAATGGCAGGTAATTCATCACTAACCTAAGTTTTAGATCGAAATGTAGAGACGAATAAAACAAACAAATCGGAGCAATTAAAATATGTTTCTGGTTAGTCTTCAAAAAATAATGAAGTGCAAATACTGAAGATGAAAACAGTACCTTGTCAGTGAAGAGAATGACATAAGTGAGGAGAGAGTGATCGAGGAAGGTAGAAACAGGGTCAATGAAATTCTTTCCTAGCCGATCTGACCAATCCTGTCGCAACTGTAATACAACTATTATATATAAAATAATATAATAGAAAAAAGGAGAATAGAAGACCAACCTTTTTGACTTGTTCAAGGCAACTGCAGAGAAGTTTAAGCTTGTCAGAACGACTGTCCAGCTGGACAAGAGGTTCAATGACATGGGCAACTACACGAGAAGTCAACCGATCGCTGGCAGAGCAGAGCGAGAGAGCAGAGAGAATGAGAGGGAGCAGAGAGCAGTCCGAGTGGAGACTCGCGACGGCTTCGTCTCCTGTACATGAGAAAAGAAACAAACAATGCCGATTATTGAAATGTTAAATAGCATTGGAATTACCAAGCTTGGTCTCGACCAAACGCAAAACATTGTCGTAGCTTCGCATTGCTCTGCTTTCTTCATCAAGAGAATCCGCATGAATAACAGCATCGACGATCAGACAACTTAGTCGTTCTAACCTGAACATTTCAGATACACAATTCGGAAATAAAACTAAGTAAGTGATTATGAGATTTTTTTTATCCGCACCATATCTGACTGGCAGTCTCAGGAGCAGCTTTAAGATGAGTCGAGATGTTCTTAATGGCCGCCACGGCGGAGATCTGATGACGAATCCTTGTCTGAGCATCTCGATTAGCGGCTGCATCGAGGCATCGCTGCTCCACTTTCTCAGCCTGGATAACCGCGTCTTTCGCCGAAGTTACAAACTCCTTCCAAGAGCCCTCAACGACACAACAAGTTGATAATCTTCAAGAAAGTCGAGAATGGTGAAATAACCTCGATACTTTTGTGAATCTTGTCGATGGAATCTTTCAGAGCCACGAGACTGGAAGAGAGATGCACAAAATGTGCATAGTCATCGTTGATCAATTCAATCATTGAATTCTGAATAGACTTCAAATACAACCGCAGATCCTGATGAATCTGCTTCAATTCAGCGCGACGTCTGCAAAATCATAACTTTTAAACAGCACAAGATCGTTAGCCAGGCATAAAAATGCAAACCTGGTTATCTTCATGAACCGATGAACGTCGAAGTCTGTACGAGTGAACTGCATCTTGTTGAAGCAGAAATGTGCTTCTTCAAGTGACGATGAAACCGTGGAAATGAACATCTTCGAAGGCGGCGGAGCCGAAGATGCCATCCCGGCCACTCCTAAAACACATCTTTAGCCTCATAATCCCATCATGACAAGAGAGTTTATAAAATCAGATGGCATGAAGATGCAAATGTCCTTCGCATTTCAAGTCAAAAAAGAACGATGTGTTAGAGAATTATTTTGGTGCTATTCCAACACACAAGGGTGTTAGCAAATACTGTATTTTAGAAACCTCATCCAATCTAAAATAAGGATTCCTCAACATCCACAAACGCGCGAAAATTAGAATCTTTCATTTGGGAGTCTTCCGGCATAGGGAGAATTATGGGAAATGTTTTTGTCCACTATTCGCCCTTAAGTCCATTCCTTCTCCTCATTTTCTTCTTCAACGACCCCACAAGCATTCCATCCTCTGGTACCTTCTCGCACTTTCTCCAAAAAGTTTATAGTGAATAAAATAGTCTCTGGAGAAGGAGTAGGAACGAGAACGGCTTCATCTATCGAGCCCTTTCATTATTTGGCTTCTCCGAGCTCATCGCTGCTTTGAAGAAGAAGGTATTTGACGTCTCTCTCTCACTATCTCTGTCTCTCACTATCTCTCTCTCTCACACTATCTCTCTCACTATCTCTCTCTCACACTATCTCTCTCTCTCACTATCTCTCTCACTATCTCTCTCACTATCTCTCTCACTATCTCTCTCTCACTATCTCTCTCACTATCTCTCTCTTACTATCTCTCTCTCTCACTAGCTCTCTCTCACTATCTCTCTCACTATCTCTCTCTCTCACTATCTCTCTCTCTCTCTCAGTAGCTCTCTCTCACTATCTCTCTCACTATCTCTCTCTCTCACACTATCTCTCTCTCTCACTATCTCTCTCACTATTTCTCTCACTATCTCTCACACTATCTCTCTCTCACACACTATCTCTCTCTCTCACACACTATCTCTCTCTCACTATCTCTCTCACTATCTCTCTCTCACTATCTCTCTCTCACTATCTCTCTCTTACTATCTCTCTCTCACACTTGCTCTCTCTCACTATCTCTCTCACTATCTCTCTCTCTCACTATCTCTCTCTCACTATCTCTCTCTCTCTCACTAGCTCTCTCTCACTATCTCTCTCACTATCTCTCTCTCTCACACTATCTCTCTCTCACTATCTCTCTCACTATTTCTCTCACTATCTCTCTCACTATCTCTCTCACTATCTCTCTCTCACACTATCTCTCTCTCTCACACACTATCTCTCTCTCACACACACTATCTCTCTCTCACTATCTCTCTCACTATCTCTCTCACTATCTCTCTCTCACTATCTCTCTCACTATCTCTCTCACTATCTCTCTCTTACTGTCTCTCTCTCACACTGTCGCGAAATATGTAAATATACATAAATTCGCTACTAATTCTGTAAAGTGTACTTTGACACTTCTGACATTCTAGAGGTTGATCTAATGCATAGATATCGCCGCTGGGCACTTGTTGACAAGATTCTAATGGAATCTTTCGTTTCCGGTAAACAGTTAGACTGTCAAACGAATATCTTCCCGCAGAAATACTGTTAGGTAAAGAAGCAGAAGAATTCCGTCAGGACGAAATATCGTGGATCAGGATGCGAAACGAAGACAAGCCCCTCCCCATTATTTCATTTAAAAGAAGGCGACGATTGATGAATATTTGTGTCTCCCATTGTTTCCCAGTCTACATCTACTTGCCTTTAATATCCTTTTTTGTATATGATGCGATTCAACGATTGAACAATAAACTTTGCCATTCCAACTCTCTCTCTTCCCTCACCGTCTAAAAGAGTATTGCCAGTGATAATAGGCGAGCATATTAAACCACTGAACGCCGTTCCGCGACATGGTGCCTCGTAGCCAGTTGTAGACCAAAATCCGCGTGGCTCACTGGTAATTCTCTCTCTTTCTCTCTCTTGCCCTCGCATTTATTAGTCATCTTCTCAGTCCCAGTCAAGTCGAAGCCTAGCGCTCGCTGATAAGTCTGACAAAGGGCAGTTCGAGTAAATCTCACTGGTCCCGCAAAGATGCCGAGAGTAATCTTCTCTGCATTGGCAAAGCCATTCGGAATACGCATTTCCAGAGCCCAGTCAAGGTTCGAGGAAAACAGATGGCGCAAGCTTAAAAAGTTAGCAAAGGAGCCAGAGGCCATCAGTGACCTTTCAGACAAAGAGCTGAAAAATGACATAAAGGAGGCAAAGATCTTTATCAAGGAAATGAGCGGAGCCGAAGAGTTAGCAGAAACTGCACTCAAAAAATGGCAAGAAGCTATCGCCGCACTAGACGATGAAGAGCAAATCAAAGAGGAAGATGATATCATGACAAAGATCATGGAAGAAGAGGATGGGAAAGTACAAGATATCGACATCCTGCTCACAGCCTCGGCAGAGCAACGAGGAACTCTATCCAGTCTGCTTGACCTCCTCGGAGATGAAGAGTGAGAGATGGAGAGTTGCCAGACAGACAGAGAAATGCGACTGTCACAGCACAGTCGGGCGAGAGAGCGGCCAGACACCTTCACAGAGGAGAGAGAACGCGTTCGGCGCCCTCATCTCCAGGCAGACAGCCAGACGGAAGCTCGAGAGAGGACTTGCCGATGAGAGAGTATGCCAATGCACCATACAGTGTTAGGGGAAGAGTGAGAGAGGACAGAGAAAGCACTGTTCCCTACATGAATGCATGTGATTACAACGGACAGGGAAGAAGAGGGGACATGAATATGATTCATCCCCCACCGTCCGTGCTGAATTCCAATCAGGGAGCCGGCGGCCATTTACCGCCAGGTTTTCACCAGCAAATGTACGCTGGAATGCAGCAAGTGCTGCAGCCATTGCAGTTGCCGGAATTTGATGGCAAGCCAGAAGAGTGGCCAGGATTTTGGGGCATCTTTGCTCACACTGTGCATTCTCAGGCAACGAGTGCAACCATCAAGTTGTGCTACTTGAAAAAGGCATTAAAGGCTCCCCCGCTGGACCTCGTCTTGCATATCATTGTAAATGACGCGGGATATGAGCAAGCAGTTAGAACCTTGTATGAACAGTACGACGACAAGCAAAAGATCTTCGAAGCAATCATCAGGAAGATTGACATGATGAAGCCTGCACCAGATGGAGCAGAGGCCCAGCTGAAACAGCTGAGAGAGATAAAAGGTCTCCTGGGATTTGAATGGCAAATGCAGCCAGTCAATGACAAAGACTATCGAACCATGCTCGGAGTCTTCAAAAAGTTCAGTGATCGAGTACGAATGAAGTTTGAAGAATTGCGATACGATCACAAAGAGGCGACTCTCACGCAATTGATGAAGCTCGTAGAGCAACATCTTGTGCGATCTATCGAATTGAAGATGCTGACAGGAAAAGGCACAAATGATGGAAGAGAGAGGGACAGGCCCAAAAGCGTTTTGGCAACCAGTCAGACGGATCTGGGAATAGATCCCTCCATGTGCCCGTTCTGCTTCAAGCACGGAATTTCGGGAGCAGAAAATTGTGCAAAGGTGCCCGACAGCAAGCAAAGGTTGCAAATGCTGAAAGAAGGGGTCAGATGCACTGTGTGCCTTGATTTCGGACACTTTGGTAGTGTCTGCAGAGAGAAGTGCGCGAATTGTGGAGGTAGACATCACGTCGCCATCTGCTTCCGGAAAAAGCATAAAGAGGACAGAAATCAGCCCTGGAAGAGCCATCGTTCGAATGATTCACGGGGAAGATTCAAAGACCGTCCGAGTTACGGTAACCGACAGGGAGAACGCAACCAAGTCTTGCAGACAGTAGCCGCAGTGACGGAAAGTGATTCAGCTTCCCTCCCTCGCTCTTCTGCGGAAGATAAGCAGACTAGCGTCCTAAGCACGGCAAAGGAGAAGGAGGAAGAAAAAGGAGAAGAGAGGACAGAAATGAAACTGCTCACTCTCGCGTTGCCTATTGTGGAACCTGACGGTGACCAATCTGCAGTGGACACGATAATTGATCCAGGAGCCATGATTAGCATAGTTAGCAAAGAGCTAGCTGATAAGCTGAAACTGAAAGTGGCTAGAAAAAAAAGAACACAGATTGCAGGTGCTGGATTCACTGCAAAGAAGGAAGAATGTGATGTGGTGCTCGTGCACATGATGAGAGACAGATTTGGTGTGCAATTAGAAGCATATGTTCGTCCTGACCCGGTCTTGCCAGTGCAACCGGTCGTGGCATTATCTCTCGACGATCAGGAAGTGATTAAGAAGAAGCAACTGATAATGGCCAAGCCAATGAAGAGGCAGAGACCACAACTACTTCTCGGAGGAAAAGAAGCCCTCCGGGCCATGACATACAGTGGCCCGCCACTGCTCACACTCCCAAGTGGCTTGGATCTCATTCCCACTCATTTTGGATACATTGCCGCAGGGATGAAAATGGCCCCTCAGAAGAATGGAGTGTCCATCTATGCCGTTCATACTGTGTCTGCTATGATGATACAAAACACGGCGGATGAAGACATTGCAGAAGAGAAAGTTGAACTTTCAGAGAGTGAAGAAGACGCGAGACAGCCAGAGAGAACGAAAGCGAGAGAAGACGCTGTCGGAAAACGGCAGCAAGAGATGGCTGCTCATGAAGAGTGCGCAGACGAACAGAGACAGCGAGGAGAAGCTGTTTTGCACAAGGAAGAGAGTGATGATGTGCAAAGGCAGACAGAACGGGAAGAGATCAAGAATCCACCCGAGAAAGTGCAGGCCAAGGGAGAACCCCTTGGAGATGTCCAGAGAAGAAGGACAGTCTTCTTCTCTCAGCTGGTTCTCTTACTCGTCGCATTCTGTCTCAGAGTAGGCGTGACTTCTGCAGACCAGCTAACGATCAACTGTGCCCCAGCTGCCGTGATCGTGAGAGCACAAGAAGGAGAGAAAGTGCAGGTGTGCACAGATCTCGGAGAATGTATCACTACACGTGTGCAAGGCAACTACAGCCACGTGAAATTCAAAGAAACAACAGCACTGCATGAATATGAAGTGAAGGCCAAGATGATCACCGAATCAGAGACCATTCAGAAGTCAGTAATTTGTCCACCAACGGACATTTCTGAAGCAATCAGAGGGCAGTTAACTCTTGCTCATCTATTCGCGCCGGATTGCGCGCCGATTGAAGCCGCGCTGACCTGGCTCTTGCTACTCTATGCCATCGGCATGTCAACCTTGCTAGTGTTCTACACTATGTGCACCACGCCGTTCAAGCTAGCCGTGCCATGCAAGATGTTCATCCGCGTGAATCTGTGGATCATGAGAAAGACAGGGCGAGTCATCTTCAAATGCTGCTGCTTTTTCTCTCGCCTGTTTGGCGGCAGACGCACGATGTGTTGTCCCATGTAATTGCGTAGCTCCGCCCCTTTCGGGCACACCAAGATGGCAGATTGCCAAACTTGGCCGTTCCTGGCAATTTGCCAAGAACGGGGCCCAGCTCGAACAGAGCGAGCGGGTTGGAAAAAAATCAGAGTGCGGGAATTGGCAGCATGTTTCAGCCGCATTTTTTGCAAATGACAAAGTTTAAAGTGCTTTATACCGAATGAAAAATACATCTAACTTAACAAGTGAGAGCAGCACGCTTTTCTATTTCAAAAAGCAGCTAGGACTCACAAGTTAAGCTTTAAAAATGCTTTATTCAAGTTAAAAACACATTAAATAGAACAAAAAATACATTAAAAAATGTAGATCCTGAAGTCGATGAAGAGATCGCCGAGCCCTCGAGATCTCGCTCTGGAAATAAAGACATTGTTAATCTACTCATTTCGAAGCACTTTCCATGTTTCCACAGTTATGTAACTCTTTCTCTCTCTCTCTCTCTCTTTCTCTCTCTCTATCTTAACCTGCAAGCAAGAAGGGCTGCTGATGTCGATCATCGAGTTGCCCGAGCCCGCGAAGACCTTGCTCTGCAAAAAAAGGACATTGTTAATCGACTCTCTTCGAAACACTTTCACTTTAAATGAGTTCACAGTAATTATCTCTCTTTACTCTCTTCCATCAATCTCTCTCTCTCTCTCTCTCTCTCTCTCTCTGTTTACCTGCGAACAAGAAGGGCCGGGCTGTTCGTCCTGCTGTCGATCCTCGAGTTGCGCGAGCCCGCGAACGTCTCGCTCTGGAAATAAAGGCATTGTTAATGTCCTCATTTCGAAACACTTTCCATTTTTCACAGTTATGTAACTCTTTCTCTCTCTCTCTCTCTCTCTCTTTCTTACCTGCGAGCAAGACGGGCTGGGCTGCTCCTGCTGTCGATCATCGAGTTGCCCGAGCCCGCGAAGACCTTGCTCTGCAAAAAAGGACATTGTTAATCGACTCTCTTCGAAACACTTTCAATGAGTTCACAGTTATTCTTCTCTCTCTCTTATCTCTTTCTCTCTCTTTCTCTTTCTTACCTGCGAGCAAGATGGGCTGCCGATCCCTACTGTCGATCCCCGAGTTCGATCTCGCTCTGAAGGATGATACCATTAACGTTTCACTTTACAAATAACTTATCTCTCTCTCTTTCTCTTTCACTCTCTACCTGAGAGAGAGATGTCGTTGGAGATGTACGGCGGTGGACGAAGAACAGGCAATTGCAGTGGAGAGGGGAGGAGAGCCGCCGGCCGAGGGCCGGTCACCTCTCCTTCCTCTCTCTCTCTCTCTCTCTCTCTCTCTCGCGCTCTCTCTCTCTCTCTCTTCGAACCTTTTAGGGGAAGTCGTAGGCGGCAGCAGCAGTAAATCCGCCGACGCTACGGAGAGTGGTCACCTTCAAAAAGAATTATATACATCTGCACGTATTACGATATGTTCTGTAAAAGGCAAAGAGTACTGTAACATTACTTACCGTATCATAATTATCCCGCGTGTACAACAAGACAGTTCAAAAATTGAACTGTTTCTGCAATGCAAATAATTAGCAAACAGTATAATTGAGGTTTCAAACCTCAATATAATTATAAACACAAATTTTGAAAGAGACAATCTTTTATTGCTCATCGGAGAAACGGGGATGAAGAGAACGAGAGAGGAGGAGAACGGGGAGGAGATGGGAGACATTAAAACTTACAAACTAACTCAACAACTATTAGCTTAACAGAATAACAGAACAGCAAGATTAGCACCACAACCTGAGAACATAGACTTTAAATAGCTATAATTCTAGTTTTTCCTATACTCTCTGAAAAACATCTCGAAAAATCTCAATAATAATCTAATTAAGAATTAATATCATTAAGGCTAGAATCTATGACAACAAAAAATTATGCTTTCCAACCTAGAATTGTTAAAAAAAAGCAACTAAAATAACTGCGTGGCTTGGTGAACTCGTCACTCGTCATCGCGGCCACTCCTTGGACGTCATCTTGTGAACTTCCTACAATAAATGAAAATAATGGTAGCATGCGCAAAATTAAATAAAAAAACAAAAATGAATAGAGAAAAGTATAAAGGAACAACGAATGCTTACCCTTTCAATGGTCGCCTCGCGCTCAAGCACCGCAGCTTCGTCTAAGCTAAGCTGGCATCTGACACTTCGCAAAGTTGTGACTCTTGTTTCTTTGACAACGTTGTGTACTCGGCTATGATTGCGTCATACGTTTCCCTAAACAGCCTCAATCCTTCCAGTGTGCGTGCTTGTCCCAACGTTACTCCCCCATCTTTATTCCACCTGGCCGTGCAAAGATAGCAGAAGGACTTGTTCCCACACCCCTTTAGCCCACAGAGTATTCTCATCCCCTTCAAATCTGCAGCAAGAAACCATCTCATGTACTTTTCGACGCCCCTGTCCACACGCTTCACCAAGGCTTCACAACCTTGAAATACTACATGAAAAGCGGCCCGGATGTTGAAATAGTTTTCGTCCCCTCTGAAGTATGCCAGTGCGAAGTGTGAGTGTGGAGAGTTGGCCTTGTTTGCATCTATTCTTGTCAAAGTCAGCTTGCAAATCCCTGCTCCCGTGTCCATACTTAGCCCGTACCATGCTTCCCCTTTGTATTCTTCTGGCAGCTCTCTCAGTGTCTTGTGTGCAGCTGAAATACGTGTTAGGAATGCCCCAACATTCTTCACGCGACAGACTGGCACGTCCACTTTCTCCTTCCCTACGAACAACTCCATTATCTCGACTTCGTAGAGTTCACTGAACTCCTGAATGGTTTTCTTCTCCAGTGCACGCAACCCATTCATGGAGGCAACCGAAATCCCCTTCTCCCTCAACAAAGTTGCCACCGCGCCCATCTCTCTCCATGTCATTCCCTGGTCTTTCATAAATGACAATTGTTCGTTGTGTGTCCATGATATTCCCCTAGGTGCCCCAGGCTTCCCCACAACATTCTGATTTACCCGCCTAAAGAATCTGTTTGCATCGGATGCTGTTGGAGCTACACCCTCCTGGCCTGTGAGTGCCACGGCGATGCTAGCAGACGCCTGCGCGACTCTGACCTGGGCCTGCTGATACCCCAACGAACCGTGTGCCTTCTTGTAAACTCGTCCAGCAGTTCCTTGGCTTGATTGTTTCCCCTCCAATGTGCTCAGATGTTCCATCTTTTTCTTTAATCTACCCTTCAATGACGAGACTGTTGTGTTTAGTTTCTCAATTTCCCGCTCTTTGGATTCCAATGTTGCATTCAGGCTCTCGACATGTCTAAGAAGAGCTGCATTTCTTTGCTCGTGATGAGCACACAAACCACAACCCTGCCCGATCCAACTATAAATCTGATTCATGTTTATGTATTAGAGTGTGATTTCTGCAAAAAAAAGTTAAATAAATTACAGCCAATATGTAACCCCAAATGTTTTATAAATTTTTTCCTCGTGCCAAATATCCCCCTTAGCGAGATTTACAACGCAATCTAAGCCAAAAATATATTTCCTCAAAAGGTACTGCAATTTTTTTTTTAAAATGAATGTTAAATTCTTGTTCCCCCGTGCCAAATAACCCCTGGGCCAAGTTTGAGAAAAAAAAGAAGAAAATGTTGGAGTTCTGGGGTAACGATTGCTGAAAAGTAAAGAAATACGCACCTTGCTTCCTCGTGGTGGTCGGGCTGCTCATTCTTCCACCAGCAGACGATTCGCTCCCTTCTCCAGCTTCCCTCTCTACACGTTGTTCCTGTCAAATATGACGAAACTCGTATTCGCTTGAAAAAATTCTAAGGAAAACATTAAGAATAGGCAAAAAAACCCAGTCATTTGCGGCTTATAACTAATAAAATATGGCTCTTGTAGAAACAGTTTAATACAAGAGTCGTGACGTTTTAAAATAGAAGTGTGCACGACCCTTGAAATGCGTAGATAAACGACTAAACCAGCAATAGTGAACAAAAGCCTTTCATTTGTGGCTTACAACAAACTTTTCTTCAAAATGATGTAGGAATTAATAAAACCGTAGCTCACAAAAAATAGGTTATTGTTATTATAACAAACTGGCAACAAGTTATATAATAGATGCTCACCTCTTCCCACTTTCGCAGTGTTCGGCGACCGACTGCTCGATCGACTAATGAAGCTTCTGCAAAATGAAAAGAAACTCATATTACGAAATGTGCATTCATTGCATATCGAACAGTGCTCCTCACAAACTATGCAAATCATACTTTTACTTTAAAGCATTCCATTTTCATTCAGATTTGGAAACACAACGACCAAATTCAACGTGAGCCATTCATAGGGTTACAATAAAGTTTTCTTCAAAATGATGTAGCACTCCTATCTAGTCTTTGTGCACAACAAAATTTTAATTAAACTAAATGGTATGAGTAACACATACCACGCTCAACCTGACGACTGGCTTCTCCAGCTCGAGCTGACAGCAACTCTTCTCACAGTGTAGAAGGCGAAAAGAAGGCGAAGAACCTGACAAATGAGACTTCAATGATATGGTTAAAGTACATTCAATGCAACACTTCGCATCACGAACTATGTTCATCGTAAAATAACTTGAAAGAACATTCAAACGTCAATCTCATTCAGATTTGCAAACAACAGGACGAAATCATTCGACATGAGCACGGCGCTCTTATCCAGTCTAATTCTACTCTCTCTCGTCAGAAACACGCTCCAAATCATCTACGGACATCAATTCGAATATTTAACGACAAATTTATGAAGAATAATAACAAAAAGTTACGCGAGGAAACAGATTCAAAGTAATCTGAAGCCATTTGTCAGCATCCACTGCTGATCAATTTCATTTTTTAAACTGGCGCCATAGTGTAATGTGGAGTGAGGTCCAAATAATTCTTCCCTTTACTAATACTCGCCTCTGTGGGCTTCAACACATGGTGGCAGACGCAAGCGTCCCAACGAAGAAAGGGAGAAAGAAAGAGGTAGATGGGCGAAAGCTAAATCGCAAGAATTTCTGCTGGGAATTGTGATTCTCGCAGTCGCTGTGAATGCAACAGGAGTAATTGGATGTCAAGAAGTGACGTACATCCAAGAAGAAGACAGATACTGCAACGCAACGCATTGCGAAGAGATGCAGCAAGTCATTCTGAAGATGAACTGGCTCAAGCTCACAGCTTGTGTGTGTCATAGCCCCGGGTGAGCTGTCATAGCCCCGGGTGAGCCAAAGTGCAACCGGTCTGCGCTGGTCGCCCCGCCCCTGACGGGACGGAGCGGCTAGCGCTGACTGACACGAGTGTGCGGAGAGAACCACCTCACCAGGCGGCTGTCCCGGGCTCTGCCCTCCTTCCCCCGTATTTATATAGTATCATCATGCTTTATGATATGTAAGATAAAGATATATATTAATCCCCGTCTCCCTGCCTACTATACATAAGTAACTACACCACGGTTCTACATGGAGGTCCCGGGGAGATCCTTCAACTGCTCAACTGCAGGAGATCCTCGAAAGGAGATGAGAGCCCGTCGACGACGCCAGCGACGCGTCAGGTGTCAGTCGCCCCAAATGCTTGGTTGCGCCTAGGGCCAGTAATACTGTATACGATATTTTAATCCGCTTGGAATAGTTTATTTTTCGCAAATTAAGCGGCAAATTTTGCTTTAGTTGCGAGGAACCTGCGTGCTGCCCCCAAACAGAAAGAAAAAGAATCATTTGTGTAATCGCGGCATTTAGACAGCGCGCATGGGCAACCGAAGTAGGGGGAAGAAGAAAGAATAATATAAGACAGGGCAGCAATCAGTAGGATTGGCATGCTCCGCGAGCTCGCAAATGGCTGACCTCTCCACCTCCTCTAGAGCGACGCGAGAAATAATGTAAAGTAAAATTAACTCCATGGACTTTCCTTTTATTGTACTCCGTTTGTCAAGGCGAAGAGTGGAGAGGCTAGAACGCCGCATTTATAATAGATAAGAGTTCCTCGAATAGGCGCAGCATGCATTAGACATCACTCTCTCCTCAAATTCTATGATCAAATAAGTTTCTAAATATTTTAATATACATGTTTGCAATAATTTTGTAATGTCCCAATATACATATCTACCCTCCCTTACCCACTTCCTCGGGGCAGCCAGCCATCTCCAACACTCCCGGAGTACACGGAAAATTAATTCCCGTCATATACATATTTTTTTTCGATTCTCTACTTATATTTGTTATCATTTCGCGTACATTTATATAACATTCCTTCGCCCGAGAGCACACGGTATTCATAATTCCGAAGCTATGTACATATATGCACTATTCTCTCTCAATATCTCTCTCGTTCGCTCTCTCTAGACCTAAGCGGGCGATACGGTAAAAAACCGGCCTGCAGCTAGGCGCGCAGCCAAGCTCTCATTCTATGCATCTCACCATATCGTCCAATATCTTACATTCCTCACCCTGTCTGGGCTACATTCAAGCGCGCTTCCCACGCACTGCATATAGAAAAGTGCAAGCTTACGCAGTTTTACGCGCCCGCACATGAAACGAGCCAAATAGCCGCGCGTTAAAGAAATAGATCTTTATCGCATTCAAGCCCCATCTCTCTCAGTGACATTCCGCACCTTGAGCGATTGCAGAACATGAGTTCATTGAGACAAAGAAGGACAGCGCGTGAAAGGACATGCATAGAACGCAAGCTCGCAAATTAAGAAAAGCGAAAGTACGAGCGCAGTAAAGAGAAAGAGACAAGCCGTACTTTACATACATATGTAGGTGCTACGCTGGCATAGACTCATTTATACATACATTCATAGATATGTAATTGCACTGAGATGTGAACACGCATGTGTATGAAGATATATATATATATATATATATGTATATATATAGATATAGATATCCTACACATCAGATATGTCCATAAAAACAATGTCTGATAGATTAACATCTAGACACTACTCATTTATATAGGCCACCCACATTTTAAGTCCCCATAATTAACCGTGTGCTCCGGGGAGTAACGCACTCATGGCGTTCACTCACATATAGCGTCGTACACACGCTCAAGCCACGCAAGTGGCCAAAAAACAGCCATCATTCGTCGACGCGCTCACCCGCGCCGAGGGCCATACTCTTGCTTTACGCGATATCTCAGAATTTATAACGTGAAATCCAGATTCGAGTCAACGGAACACGATATCGCCAACTTGAAACGCATGGCTGCTCGTCGAGCGGGCCCCGCCTTACAGAACCAACAAGCCATACTACGATCACTCCGATCACCACCGCCGAAATTCGACCCGGCGAACGAGTCATTGACGCACTTCTTCGCACGATTTAACGACTATGCAAGCGTCAACGAGACCACAGAACAAGAATCCATTCGGATCTTCCCAACACTTCTACCAGGCAACGTCCGACGAGTCTACAACGGTCTAGATGACCAAACTCTCAGAGGCGGAAACTTCGTCGCCATAGTCGATTCACTCATCGAAGAGCTCCAAGGGCCAGAATTTACAACAGTCCCCCGATCAAAGCTCTCGAGCATCCGGCAGGGAAGTATCTCCGTAAACGACTTCGCCAATGCAGTCAGCCGTCTAGTCGAAGACGCCTACCCATCTCAAAGGGCCGGCGCCCACGACGACCTAAAGAAGACCCACTTCGTAAATGGTCTCCGCAACAATCTAAAGAAGGGTGTCCTAAGAAAGAACCCAGAGACCTTCACCAACGCCGTCATGGCTGCTTGTTTCGAAGAAGCGATGTGCGAACTCGATGACGACGTCATCTCAAGAATCAACGCGCTGCAAGTGCAAACAAGCGAGGCACACCAAGATGAGCACGAAGTCAACTTCATGAGACACGAACAGCGACGCTACCCGTACCATGAACCGAACAACTACGCGCCGAATGCAGGACAGCAGGGCTACGCAAGAGGAACCTCCTTTGCCTATCGTGGAAGACCCGATTATCTGTTGCATCAACGAGGAAGACAGCCCAGATACGGTAGCAGACCAAGCTCAAGAAACGATCAATACCGTCAATACCCTCAAGAACGATCACAATCTCGCCCACGTTACAACAACGATACCCGACGCGGAAGAAGCCGCGGAAGCGGACCACGGAATGTCCATTTTCTAACAGTGATGGCAACCCTCTTTGCAATTATCACAACAGCATTCGCAAAGAAGGAATTTTACGATTGCGCATCCGCCACAGGAGGCTTACTCGTGAAGATGGCATCGGAACAACCATGCGAGATGACTACAAGCGACCGGGTAATAGACACGACCATCCAACTGTACACTCTGAATCGAACCTTGGAAGATGCCAAAGCGACGCTCTGTACAATCCGAGAGTACGAAGTATGCACGGACTCGACATTCTTCCTGTACTCCATCCTATCAAACAAGACGAACGAAAGGACGGCAACGTATGCAGAATGCATAAATGCACGAAGGACCTTCGAATGGAAAAATAAACCTATCAGAAGACTCACAAAGACACTTGCAGGAACGGACCGGCCACTGGCCCCTTCAAATAAGTTCTGGGGAAGAAACTGCAAACGCGAGGAAGTATTTTTCATGGAAGCAGGACCAATAACAATGATTCAAGAAGAGCAGATTCTGACTCCACTCATGATCCATACAAAGGATTGCGAGGGGAAGGACGGCTTCTGCAAAGGAAACGACTTCATCGTGATATGGCTTCCAGAAGAACTAAAATCGGAGCCCTGCAAATATATCCCACTCTTGACAACAAAAGCCCTCATCGGCCGAAATCGTATCTTGATTGACTCTGCACACATTTCGCTTTCGCTCGATAATTATAAAACAATCGAACGTGACTGCTTCGAGCACTTGCCACACGCGACGACTACGGGCGTGATCGCAACTTTTCCTGATCTGCACCCTGATGCTAACATCACTGAGATCATGAATGGTCGAGAAGTACACGCTCGGCAAAGACACCGCCGCGTCCGTCGCGACGACAGCGCCAAAGCCCTCCTAAGGAAGAAATTGGATAGGACAGTCCTTCGACAATTCGTCACGCAAGAGGCAACTGCACAAACCACCACGCAGACGAGCACGACAACGCAGCGACAAATGACAGCAAGGGAAACAATCAAGCCATGGAAAATCCTCCCCCCAGGAGAGACACACCCTCCAGCGATGCAGCCCACCACTACAGTTGCCACAACCTCCACGGAAAAAGTGACAGCGAAAACGAAGATCACAACATCAACAACGCCGAGACAGACCATGACAAGCCCTACGACTACAACAAAAACAAGAGGAAGTACAAAATCAACAACCACTACGACGCCGATCGCATCGACGACACATATCTCAAGCACCACTCAAATACCACATATCGTCGCCATGCCTCCAGAAGAAGCGGATACTGCAATAGAATATAGGAAAGTGTGGAAAAGATTGCCACCAATGCCGCGTGTTGCTCTCGCACAACAACAAAATACCCATGACTTCAATACACCAAGAACGACGCGGTCAGAACAAGCACGAGTGCTCCCAAGGGAAGAGTTTCATCCTGCGCCAACCCCACCATTCCATTCACTCGGCACTCCACACCCGCTCGTCACTCCACCCCGAGCTGCTGAAGAAGCAGAGGCCGCCCAAATCAACTTCTTACACCAGAAATATGATCACCAGGAGAACCTCCGCCGGAACTATACGCACGTAGGCGTAAATCAGAAGATCAACTACGCCGCGAGAAGGATTCAACAAGACATGGTCAGGACTTTCCAACAGCTCGCAGCTTCCATCTGCACGAGCGAGAACCTAGCCATACGGACATTTCGCGCAATCGCATGGATCGACCCCACAGTTGCAATCCGATCACTGATGGATCGCCGGGATATAATTGCACGATTCGTCGGAGAAGACGTGCTCATAATTTCCAAATGCCGCACTATAAAAGCCGAGATGATCGTATACAACAAGAAGATCAACGACTCATGCACGGCACTTACACCGATCTGGTCGGAAGACAAAGAGCTCTACTACGCCATTCCTGGAACACGAGACGTCATTCAAAGCTCACCATCTATTTCATGTGACAAGATCACTGAAGATGTCTGGAATCTGAACGACACTTACGTCAGAGGCCTCTCAAACGATCCTATCAACGTCACATCTCTCCAAGGCTTCCACTCGAATAGCAAGATGACATTCTCCGATATCGATGTCACAAACGGTGATATATTCGAGAAGGCGAAAGGTTCATCGTTTCCCCTGCAACTCGCCAACACTTACGGATCATTCTTGCTGTCCATGAGGACACAGAGCGCTCGGCTCATAGGAGGCATCAGCGGATCCGAGTTCACCGAGCTCACAGGATCGCAGCTTCCCAGATTCAACATCGACGTACCGGGACTGTTCGACAGAATCCACGGATTCTGGGAAAAAATAACAGACCATATCGTATGGTTGCTGATGAAACTAAGCCTGCCAGCAGCTGTGATACTCCTGATAGTCATCATCGCCTTTATCATCAAGCTGACAGTACTCTCACGCATCATGCGATTCATAAACGGCGCACCAAAACTGAAGATCAACTTCGTGCGAACACCACTCGTCAGCGAAGAAGACAGCACCGAGCTGGAAGAGATTATAAGGCCATCGCGACCACCACCATCACCCCCGCGGCGCGAGCGTTATCACAGAACTGCGAGACGTACAGTACCCTCCCAGAAGATACAGTATTCACATTTCTTCGGGTTAACAATGTGTACGGAAAGACCACAAGAACATTGCCACACATTCCTATTACGATATCGGATCGAGCCACGGTTGCTCTTTTAGACACGGGAGCAAACGTCTCGTACATAAAAGAGTCATTCGCCCGTAAAGCAGGACTGCAACCACACACTACCAGCTCATCAGCTCAGACAGCAAACAATTCCACAATCAAGTTCATCGGCGAATGCAGAGCCAGAATAAGAATCGGAAATAACGTTATCGACCACAAAATTCTCGTCTCTCCAGACAACGACTGTCCGGCAACAGCCCTTATCGGATTCGACGTTATGGAAGAACTGGCAAGACAACAAGTGTTTACGATGTTTAAAGAGAAAGAAGCAGTTATCGGAGACTCTATCATCCCACTTCTCTCTTCACCCACCGACGTCTACAGGGAAAAATCAAGCCATGTCTGCACACTCACAACGCTGCGGACATGCCGAATTGACCCCAATGAGGAGAAGGCTATTTACATAGCCCTCCCGGAACACAAAGACAGAAGTGACGGAGCAGCCATTTACAACATCAGATGCAACGATGAACAACAATTCCTTCGCTTCGAACCATTCCTTTGCCAATCTGCCAGAGAACTGACCCAGGTCATCGTCCATAACACAAGCGACAAACCAGTCATGCTGATGCAAGGAGCCCGAGTCGCAACTGCAACCGAAATCGAATCTTCAACCATCGAATACATACCACCAGAAGCAGACTGGGAAAGCCGCCTGCCACAAGTCCTTCCGACGGACAAAGAGAATTTTGCCAGCCTCATACAGATCGACACTTCACATCTTAACGAACGAGAAAGTGACAAACTTCTGGAGCTGTTAGAGGAACATCGTGAAGCTTTTCAGCTAGACGACAACCTCGGACATTACAAGGGTCCCATACAGCACCACATACGGCTGCAGAAGGACGCAAAGCTCCCAACTCCAAGAATTCGCCATATCCCCTTGGGTAAACAAGAAGAGATCGACAAGCAAGTGGAGACGCTGCTTCAACAAGGCGTAATCCGGGAGAGTATCTCTAATGTTCTCTCCGCACCAGTCCTAACGCGGAAGAAGGATTCAACATTTCGATTCACAGTCGACTATCGGCCAGTAAACGCCATCACTGAGCCTGAACCAATCGCACTGCCAACTGCCGACGAACTGTTGATGGAAGTCGCAGGAGCAAGATACTTTACAACATTGGACCTTGTTTCCGGATTCTTCCAAATTGAACTCAGGCCACAAGACCGGTACTTAACCGCCTTCAGAACCCCAAGTGGAATATACGAATTCAACAGGTTGCCTATGGGACTGTGTGGTGCACCCGCAACATTTCAACGCGCAATGCAGCTGGTCAGGAAAGACACCGGAAATAATATCTCCGTATACCTCGACGATATTCTTATCACTTCGACCACTTTCGAGGAACACATCGAGAAACTGCGGAAGGCCCTCCTATCAATCGAGAAATTCGGACTGAAGTTAAGCCCGCGGAAGTGTAAATTTGCTTCACCATCGGTACAATATCTTGGATTCGTGGTAAACCACCAAGGGATCCAACCGAACAACGTGAAAGTAGAAGCCGTCGAGAAGTATCCGAGGCCTACTAACAAGAAAGGGGTACAAATTTTCCTCGGCATGGTCAACTACTTCAGACGTTTCATCCCGCAATACGCAGAGATCGTCGCCCCGCTAACTACCCTCACGGGGAACGTACCATTCCAGTGGAGCCAGGAACAGCAAAGCGCTTTTGAGAAAGCCAAAACCTTACTGACTACCGCCCCGATTCTGGCTAACCCGCGCCGTGGAACACCATTCATCGTGGAAACGGACGCAAGCGGAATTGCGATAGCAGCAGTACTCCTACAAGAACAGGAGGGACAACTTCATCCTATCGCGTATGCTAGCCGGAAACTTAAGGATGCCGAAAGAAGATACGTTGCACTGGAAACAGAGGCACTCGGAATCGTCTGGGCAATCGACACCTTCAAGCAGTACATCTATGGAACACCTACAACGATAATAACGGACCATAAGCCGTTAGTATCACTGCTAAAAAGGAAGAATCTCGACGGACGCCTTTTGAAATATCAGATGATAATCCAGGGAGAGGATATCAAAATCGAGTATCGCCCAGGAAGATTGAATTCAGTCCCGGACGCCCTCTCTCGATACTTAGAAGACGAAATCGCGGAACCGAAAGAACGTGCACCAAAGGAAAAAGAGACTCCGATGTCAGACGACCTGGAAGCGTCAGACACAGCTATGATAGTGAACTTCGTCGAAATCTCGGAGATAGCAGACGCACAGCAAAAATCTGACTGGATCAAGCAACTCATCGAGAAGACGAAGGCCTCTCCTAACGAGAAGTACACCATTGAGAACGAAATCCTGTACGAAAACGACCCGGATTCCGCCTCACCCATCATCCTACTTCCTAGAGAAAGCAAAATCATCAACGACATAATTGCTCACTTCCACGACTCGAGATGTGCTCACGCCGGTACCAAGAGAACAACGGCTACTATAAGAAAGCGCTTCAAGTGGAGAGGAATGGCAGCCGACATCGCAAGTCACATCCGCACATGCGACATCTGCCAAAGGTTCAAAGCGCAGCCATGCGAATATACAGTCGAACCTCTCGGCGCCTTCGAAGTGCCAAACGAGCCTATGGAGAGGATTCATCTCGACATCGCCGGCCCTCTCCCAGAGAGCGAAAGAGGATATCAATACATCGCAGTATTCGTAGACGCTTTCTCGAAGTGGACGATCGCCGAACCTATCCCGGACCAGACGTCCAGATCCATTCTGGATGTCTTCATCAAGAGACTCTGCCACGTACATGGGACGCCACGCCAGCTGATCACAGACCGAGGCTCAAACCTCGTTTCAAGGGAATTTCAAGATACCCTGAAGACACTTGGAGTCGAGCATGGCTCCTCCACACCGTACCGCCACCGGGCAAATGGACAAGCAGAGCGAACAATTCGTACCATTCAAGAAGCGATGATACCGTACGTCAACGACAGGCAGACCGACTGGGACCTCATCATCTCAAATACAGTGTACATCATCAACACTATGAGACACTCAACAACAAAGGAATCGCCATTCGCCGTACTATACGGTCGGGAGCCGCGTCTTCCTGAAGATAACTTACTGCAGATGCCAACGGCAGGGAACCCAGCAAATGTGGAAAGCTACTCCGCTCAGATGCGGAGGAGACAGTCCAGCTGCTGGAAAGCAGTGAGGAGTAACATCGAGGACGCGCATGAGCAACAGGCGGAGTACTACGACAATCGGAACAACACCCAACCTCGCCACGTGGAAGCTGGCGAAGAAGTGCTACTGCGAGGGGCTCCACGACATAACAAATTAGCGCCGCGCTCGGCAAGACCCGTCCGCGTCGTTTCTACAGATGGGAGCAAACTAACAGTCGAAGTTCGCCCCGGACATCAAGCAGTTTGGCACAAAGACAATGTCCGCCGATACAATCGTAGAGAAGGCCGGCAAAACTACACTCCAAAAAACGCCGTTGTCAATACTCCCCACGCAAGAAGAAAGACACCGCAGACCGCCGCGCCGACAGAGGAGCGCCCGGCGTACTCGAAAAGATCCCACCGAGAGCTGAAAAAGAAGCGAGCAGACGACTACGTCTACTACTAAATCTGCATCTTTTTCCTTCTCTCTCTTCTTTTCTTTTTCTTCATTTTTTTTTCTTTTTCTATTCTTTCTTTCTCTCTCTCCTTCTTTTTTTTTCTTTCTCGTCACTTGTTTTATATTTCTCGATATTTGCTTAGATTATGAAAACATTATGTATACATGAGTATCTGTCCCATAACACCACTTTGGGAAATGATTAACAGTGTTTAACAACACATGATGCACATACACTTTTACTCTACCTAAAAGTACACGGTGCACTGACAGTTACCCCCTCTAACCTTGTCAAATTCTTCCACACGCAAAAGTCACACTTCATAGGAAACGTAAACTGATCGCAATCGCATTGTCTAGACGTTACTCTCTCCAACTTCTCTCTCTCACCCCTCTCCTCGCCCGTCGTTCGCGCAATCTCGTCATCACATCTCGCAACCATCGCCACATCCTTTGCTCTACCTTGTGAGAGCACTCTCGTGTCGTTCCACTCCGCATCCTACAGGAGTATGATCTATCGCTGCCCAACCACTCCAACTTCCAGCACACGCTCGCCACCTTCCTCTCTCAGTCCGCCGGCGTCACTCGGAGCGACCTGTCTCTCTTCCCCCTGTTACGCTCTTCCCTCGACACGCTCTATCGCCATCAAGGACGACAGACAGTCTCAAGAGGCGGAGAACAGAAGCGAGAACTATATGCATATAAGGAAGTCAGAGTAGCGGAAGACTCCATTGTGCTCAGACAACTTCGCCCTGACCACCGGCTTGCAGCATGTCTGACTTCCCTGTGCCAGAACACCTCGCCTATCTACAGAACTACGCAATCGATCTCGCTGGCGAAAGGCTGCTGGAAGAAGTCGCCGCTCTCAGGAAAGAACTCGCCGACACAAAGATGGACCAGGAAGGCTGGTGCACTGCCTACCAGGAGTCTGCCAGACGTTGCAGCGACCTCCGCAGAGAGCTGGAGTACAGCGACACAAAGCGGCGGGAACATCAACATCATGAGTGCGCACTCGAAGTCACATTGTGGGACCACGAGCGCCGCGCCGACAGAATGCGAGACGACATGCACGAGATGCGCAACGGTCACATCGAACGGGAGGCAGCCTTATACGAGAGGATTTACGAGGTGGGAAAACGCCAGGAACTGGATAAAGCCAGGCGAGAGGAGGCATCCCAGTTTTTTAAACGAGAGAAGTAACGACCATCTGTGATAATGTTAGCCATTTGACGATATTGTTATGTTGATGTCATTAATGTAAAAAATAAATTTGCTATAATCGTTCAACACCATACTATGCACACTGCACACTAACAACGGTGGACTGATTTAAAGGTGAATTGTGTTTACAGAGCGAGGGACCGCTCTTTTCGGTGGTGGGGATGTCATAGCCCCGGGTGAGCTGTCATAGCCCCGGGTGAGCCAAAGTGCAACCGGTCTGCGCTGGTCGCCCCGCCCCTGACGGGACGGAGCGGCTAGCGCTGACTGACACGAGTGTGCGGAGAGAACCACCTCACCAGGCGGCTGTCCCGGGCTCTGCCCTCCTTCCCCCGTATTTATATAGTATCATCATGCTTTATGATATGTAAGATAAAGATATATATTAATCCCCGTCTCCCTGCCTACTATACATAAGTAACTACACCACGGTTCTACATGTGTCAGTAAAGAAGGAGAAGGAGACAGTGGGCCAAATAAGAGTGAATTTGCTCGGAGTATCAGCCCGATGCAGCAAAAGAACGCTCGCTTACCACCGGAATATTGAAGTGAAGGTGATGTCTTCTAAAAAATGTTTCCTGGCGGGAAGTTGCTCAGGAGGCTTTTGTGCGAAAGTGAAGAGAGAGCAGAAGATCGACGAACTGCAAGTAGTCGATAAATACCCGGGACATTCATACTGTTCTGAGAGTTGTGGAGGCCTTCAGTGCCTTTGTCTGCTCGACAGAGCTGGTTGTCTCTTCTGGAGAACTTATGCCATGCCCACCAGTGAGAAACTGTACATGTCTTTCGAGTGTGCAGAGTGGGAAGTATATGCACATCTAGAGTGGCAAGTGGCTAACCAGCTCGAGAAGTTCAACACGAAGCGATACATGAGAATCGGCTTCACAACATTTGTGCCAGGAGGGCACAACATCTCTCTCACGGGATTGCAAATCCCCCCGATAAAGACGGAGAGAAAATTCATAACAGATGGCAAAAGAACAGCAGTCCTTGAAGAAAAAGGAAAGCCGCTCATCAGATGTGAAAGCGAAGAGAAGGCAAGAGAGCTGGAATGTATGCTCGAAGAAGAATGCGAATGCCATGCAGCAGTCGACAAACCGAACCGTTCATGCAAGCAAGTGGATCTGGAAAGGAACTTCCAGGTCGAGAACAGTCTCCCACTCCGAGAAGGACAAATTGAGATAGGAGAGACAGAAGGATATCTCCACACAGAGATACGAAGTGGGATGGCAGCAGAGATAGTAGTCTCTCTCACCAATCTCTCTTTCTCAAGCATGATCGTGGACACTGAAAGGTGCGAAGTGAGAGCAACAGAATTGGAAGGATGCTTCTCATGCCGAAAAGGCGCAAGAATAAACGTGACATGCAGAGCAGAGAAAGAGAAGTACGCTATCTTGCAGTGTGCAGGAGACGCGGCAGTTTTCAAGTGCAAGAAAGAAGGTGAACAGACCGAGGTGTCTCTGCACTTTGAGAAGAAGGAGGTAAATGAGAATTGCAGTCTCAGTTGTGGACCAGCAGTCCACATGAAAGGAATACTGAGAGCGGAAGGCGTGACACTAACGCAATTGATAGAATCTGCCGGAGTAGCAGAAGGAGAAGCAGAAAGCCCCTGGACGAAGATGGAAGAAATGGTGGAAACCACTATTCGTCATTGGAAGCTCATGTGTGGAGTAGGAGTGGCTGCAGTGATAGCCATGTGGCTGACTATCACCTTCGGCCCGATGGTCATCGGAAGATATATGTGCCGGAAGGTACATATGAAGACTCTCTAAGGAAGAGTAAGATTAAAGGACCAGGGACAATTTCATTCTATTTTGAAACGATTATCTGCTTGAGATAATTCTATCAGTTGTAAAACCAGGACAGATTTTGTATACGTAAGTATGTACATACCTGCCAGGAGATTACTGTATCTTTTACAGTATCCTAATCGCATAATAATCACGATTCGATTGTGTTTCAAGACAACCAGAGATGACTTACAGCAAGAAGCTTCTCATGGACAACGGTCACGATCAGAAGAGTAAGACGTCGAGTGTTGTGAAAAATGCTTTTCGCATTTTGTCCTTCTTGCCCTTGTCGGGAATGTCGCGAAATATGTAAATATACATAAATTCGCTACTAATTCTGTAAAGTGTACTTTGATACTTCTGACATTCTAGAGGTTGATCTAATGCATAGATATCGCCGCTGGGCACTTGTTGACAAGATTCTAATGGAATCTTTCGTTTCCGGTAAACAGTTAGACTGTCAAACGAATACTGTTAGGTAAAGAAGCAGAAGAATTCCGTCAAGACGAAATATCGTGGATCAGGATGCGAAACGAAGACAAGCCCCTCCCCATTATTTCATTTAAAAGAAGGCGACGATTGATGAATATTTGTGTCTCCCATTGTTTCCCAGTCTACATCTACTTGCCTTTAATATCCTTTTTTGTATATGATGCGATTCAACGATTGAACAATAAACTTTGCCATTCCAACTCTCTCTCTTCCCTCACCGTCTAAAAGAGTATTGCCAGTGATAATAGGCGAGCATATTAAACCACTGAACGCCGTTCCGCGACACACACTTGCTCTCTCTCACTATCTCTCTCACTATCTCTCTCTCTCTCACTAGCTCTCTCTCACTATCTCTCTCACTATCTCTCTCTCTCACACTATCTCTCTCTCACTATCTCTCTCACTATTTCTCTCACTATCTCTCTCTCACACTATCTCTCTCTCTCTCACACTATCTCTCTCTCACACACACTATCTCTCTCACTATCTCTCTCACTATCTCTCTCACTATCTCTCTCTCACTATCTCTCTCACTATCTCTCTCACTATCTCTCTCTTACTATCACTCTCTCACACTAGCTCTCTCTCACTATCTCTCTCACTATCTCTCTCTCTCACTATCTCTCTCTCTCTCACTAGCTCTCTCTCACTATCTCTCTCACTATTTCTCTCACTATCTCTCTCACTATCTCTCTCTCATACTATCTCTCTCTCACACACTATCTCTTTCTCACACACTATCTCTCTCTCACTATCTCTCTCACTATCTCTCTCACTATCTCTCTCTCACTATCTCTCTCACTATCTCTCTCTCACTATCTCTCTCTCTCACTAGCTCTCTCTCACTATCTCTCATTGTGTCTTTTCGGACTCGGAGTCTCCGTACGTGCAGTACAACTTTGTTATCAAAGACTTCTTCTTTCTCCCTGTGTTCGTGAATCTGGAATATCAGAAATAGTTTAATGAACAATATTCTACAAGTGTTCTTGGGGAACTATATACATCTCAGCTGAAGTAGACGTCTAGAATGTACCAAAATATAACAAGTCAACTGTAAGCAGCGATCACAATCAAGTCAGACTACTGCTGTGTTCACAAGTGTGAGAATTTGAGATAGAGTTGGAGAAAGAAGAGAGAGAGAAAGACAGAGAGAGAGAGAGAGAGAGAAAAAGAGAGAGAGAGAGAGAAAGAGAGAGAGAGTGATAGATGAGAGAGTCAGTCTTCTCCGAAAGCATGTCGATGGCAGAACTGGCGGAAGTTGTTGATGACGGAGTAGTCGCAGTAGAGGGGTGGGAGGGGCTTAATGATCCCCGCACAGAGCCAAGAATCCTTAGGAGGCGCTTCCATCCTCGCTGCCACAGTCACTCGAGTCGCGCACTCCTTCTGATATTCCCAGTCGTTAAAGTGGCCGACTAATCTTGCTTCCAGAACTATTCAATGAGAAGAGGAAGTGAAGATTCAACCAACAGTTTTGGAGACGAAGAATCTGCCAAAGAGTTTGATGAAGCGGAAGAAGAATCCGCTGGCGCGAGCCACGATTGGAGTACGCGCGTTCCCGGGATGGACTGCCAGTGCAGTTGTGGCTGATTCCGATGCAAATATCTGGAGAGAGGAGTGGCTGAGAGTAAGGAGAGACCGAGAAAGGGAGAGAGCAAGGAGAGAGACAGAAAGGCTAAGAGCAATGAGAGAGACAGAGAAAGGCATAAATGACTGAGAGATGTGAGGAAGGAGAGAGAGACAGAGAGAGAGAGAGAGAGAGAGAGAGAGAGAGAGACCTGAGCAAGAAGGACACAGGCGGCTTTGCTTCTGAAGTATTGGAGGAAGCCAGAATCGTGACGGAAGGCGAAGTAGCCATCCAGAGCAGCGGCAGAGCGAGGGACGGTCGCTGTGAAGAGGTTGATCAGCCAGCCAAGGATGCCCGTGTCAGTGCCGAAGATTCTACATCGAAAGAAAGAGAGAGAGAGAGAGAGAGAGAGAGAGAAAGGGAGAGAGATAGAGAAAGAGAGACAGCGTAATGAAGAACTCACTTGGCTGCTCCAGTGGTGAGAACGACAACGCGAACGGAATGGCCATCCGGACGGCCTGCCAAGACTCCGCAGAGAAGTAGGTAATGACCGAGGACATTGCACTAGACGAGAGAGTTGGAGAGAGATAGAAAGAGTGCGAGGAGAGGGCGTAGAAAGACTTGGGTTACAGTGTGAAGAGAATCACAAGTAGGGAAATGAATGAACAGGAAGTAAGCTGTGCAAGAGAGGGGAGGGGTGAATTACTAACCAAGAACGTCTCGTCGAGTGGATGTTCATGTGAAGAGGAATCAGCGGTCAACCGAGGGGTCGTTAGCTGAGGATGCATCAGCGCAGCGTTGCAGATCACTATGTCATAGGGGCTGCAGAGAGAGAGAGAGAGAGAGAGAGAGAGAGAGAGAGGGAGAGGGAGAGAGAGAGAGAGAGAGAGAGAGAGAGAGAGAGGAGAAAGACGAGAGAGAGGAGAGAAGAGAGACGAGAGGGAGCGAGAGAGATGAGAGAAAGACGAGAGAGAGAGAGGCAAGAGAGAGAGAGAAAGAGAGAGGAGAGAAAGTCGAGAGAGAAAGAGAGAGAAAGAGAGAGAAAGAGAGAGAAAGAGAGAGGAGAGAAAGTCGAGAGAGAGAGAGAAGGAGAGATTAGAGAAAAGAAAAGGATTGTGATGGAGAGAGCAAACCGTTTGAACTGGTCTGCCTTTCCAGCAACGAGCTCGTCATGAAGATCTCGCATTCTAGCGATGTCTCCGAGATCGAAGTCCAGACCAGTCACCAACTCAATCAATTCTAATCTCTTTAAAATAGAGTAATTAGAAGTAAAAGAGACATAGGAGAGCGGAAGAGAGCGAGATGACACAAAGAGAGAGATAGAGAGAAAGAAAGAGAGATAGAGAGAGAGAGAGAGAGAAAGAGAGAGAAATAGAGAAAGAGATGGTGAGGGATAGAGCGAGAGAGCTGACCATAGAAGGCGAGAGAGCAGGAACGGCATAGCATCCACAATGATCCATGTCAGCGAGGAGTGAAGCAAGCACACGATGTTGGCGGGTGAGAACATGGACTTCATGGCCAGAACGGACGAGAAGGCGAAGGATTCGAAGGCCTGACGGGGAGGAATCACAATGTATATGTTATAGTTAAATGGAGAGAGAGAGAATTAAAGGGAGAAGGGAGAAAGAGGAAAGGGAAGCGAAATTGAAAGAACGAGAGAGAGAGAGAGAGAGAGAGTGTGAGAGAGAGACAGAGAGAGAGAGGGAGAGAGAGACAGAGTGTGTGTGCGAGATAGATGAATAGGGAGTGACGAACCGATGCCACTTGTTCCACCTGTGAGCAGGACTCTCGTTCTCTGCCCGTCTGCGCTCTCTCCAGTGAACTGCAGTGCCTCATCGCCGTCGCTGCTCTCTGAATCTCCTGCCATCAACTTCTCTCGTCCTTCCTTTAGATGACCGAGTTGACAGTGGCAGGAACGGCGAACCATTCTGAAGTCAAAAGAAAAGAAACATTCACTAGCCCACCCTCTTGGAGGAATTTCACCTTCTCTTCGGCAGCCAAGACAATTCTTACACATGTGAAAAAAATGATGGATGGAAGAAGAAATACCTACGAATTGGACAAGACGCTAACATTCGTGGGAAGTGGCACAAAAGAAGTGGGAGAACCACGGATTAAGATGCATAAGCGAGAGGTGACAATACCAAGAGAAAGTACTGTCATTCTGATCTCATACTCCCCCTCCCACTTTCTCTCAATCTTTTTTCTCTAACTCACACTCTCTCTTGCCGTCTTTTTCTCTCGCTCCCCCATCTACTCCGGTTTCTTTATCATGCACTCTTCATTCATTCAACTCTATTACCTAGTTCTTCATGCGAAACTATTTGATCTACAAGAATACCTTCCTATGCCTTTTCACGGCTACGAGACTGCACGGCTTCAGAGGAATAAGAACACGTAAGCTGTATTCATTTCCCAGGTGTTCGCGAACAGTGGCCAAAGAATATGTATAATGGTTCATCAGGGTGAAACATTAACATGTCTTGTTCATCGCACGTCTTCCCTCAATTTGGTCCTCTTCTTCTATTCCTTCCGTTCTATTTCTTTATTGTTATTTTCGATGTTCTTTCCATTCTATTCCTCTGCTTGCTGCAACTCGCAAATGATGTTAATTAACAAGTTTCAATATGATGTTCAGTGCAAGGAAAGCGCTCATGAACCATATTCACGAAAATTTACTTCCACATTTGTTCACAAGTAATCTCTACTAATATTTCAGTAATAAACGATGGGCACCATTGTAAAGGCAATAATAAAATTTAAAAAAATATATAAATTTTTACCAGCGAATGGCAAATATTGTGAATAAAATTTTATCGTTGAATAAATACGATAAGTTGATAAAGAGCAAGGAAGAGAATTAGCCGAGTTGTCGTGGATGTGAGAGAGGATGAGTCACGGAGGATTGGATCGAGAGTTGAAGAGGAAGAAAGTGCAAAGTGAGGGGCGGAGCAGCAGCATCCTTCTATGCAAGACGCGTCTGGCTGGTACAGGAGGCACGTCACATCCACCTCAACTTCCCTCTTCCTTAGAGGAACCCTTCCTTCTTCCCATTCAGTGCAAAGATCCATTATAGTCGATTAGGGCCACAAATACGGCAGATGGCTTTGCCGAATTAGATACATACACCATAATTCTGGATTTATAAAAGACGTGGGAAAGAACGAGTAAGAAGAGAGAGAGAGAGACAGAGAGAGAGAGAGAAAGAGCGAGAGAGAGAGAGATAGATAGAGAGATAAGGACTCTAGCACTTATATATTTTTGAAGATTCGGATTGAGTTGAAGTCAATAAACCAATTAACCTGGCATCCGATAAAGAGTTTGAATCCTCCATTTGCACAGATCGGGTACATGCTGCATGCTGCAGTAAGTCGTTGTAAAAATAACGAATTCAAATTCAACCAACAAATATTAAAGAGTGGAAAACTGAATATTGCACTGACGGATGTCGGAATAGAATGGATAATTCTGGACTCCGCAGATATACTTAGACTGAGAAAGAGCATCTCGGATAAGAAGGGAAGTGGTGAGTAGTCGGATGAGAGAGAAGAGCATGCCACTTCTTGTCCAGTCGATGGTTCTCCAGAAGAGGGAAGAGTGAACAACCCCAGCAGCTCTCCTCTCCTCTTCCCTTCTTCTCCGCTCGTTTGCTCAGTTGCTGAACAGTCATCCGGCTGCTTTCTCATATCATTTTCGGCCACTAAGCAAAATAATAACGTTCAATATATCCACATATTTTCTTAAATAAATACATACATACAATATTGTGCTGTGAAATATTTGCAAGAAGACTCGAACAAAACAAATCCTAAGCTGGCATGAGCTTCCTCTTCCTTAGCATTTAGTTCTCATTATATTTTGTATGCTGTCAGTGGTAGAAATGTCGGCATTTTCAATGATCAATTTATCAAGTGTCCAAAAAACTAAAGATAATAACGATTTCACAAAAATCGGAATAATCTGAATTAATTTGACACTATCAATTATTGCTAGTGCACCGAGAAGAATAAAGTGTGGCATGCAGGAAGAGAAGGACAACCGTCTTTTGAGCAAAGAAAGAAACTCGTGGAGGGAAGAAGAGATCAATGAAGTGAAGAAGAGATCATCCAACCGACTAGTCAACAATCACTGATTAGAGGAAAGTGGCCTTAGGATTAGTGGAGAGGATTTCATCCAGAATCAGCTCAATATGGCTCTGGCTGACAGGGTCTGTCTCTGTGCTTGAGAGGTCTCCGCTCGGCTGTTCGGGGGGTGCCCCCGATGGGCAGTGCAGAGGGGGGCAGACAGGTTGTGTTGGGCGCGGAGTGGGCACGGGGCTTGGCGCGGGCGCCGGTGCTGGGTCTTCGTCGGAAGACCCCCGCCCGCGCCCCTTCGCCACCGCGTCCTTCACGCTCTTCGACCGCACCTTCAGTGAACGCCGCAACTTTTTGAGCGAGCCGCCGCGGTCTTTCTGTGCCGCTTCGTTCCAGGAGAGCTTCTTGTCTAAACTCACCAATAATCATGCCCTCTCCCACTCTCTCCCCTTCTCTCTCTCTCTCTCTCTCTCTCTCTTTCTTTATTTCTCTCTATCTCTCTTTCTCTTTCTCTCTCTCTCCCTCCCTCTCTCCCTCCCCCTCTCTCTTTCTTTCTCTTTCTCGTGCTGGAGAGACTGACTGGCGACTGAAGTTGGCATGCGCCCGTTGTCGATGACAAGTCGTGCTCCGGCTGTTGAACTCTCCTCGGCTGAAAGGCTTCTTAATGTGAAAAGTAAAAGTGATTCTAATTACTAGCTTCATGAAAGGGACTCAAAATTTGTTATTAATCTACTGGGGAACACTTAAAATTAAATAAATGATTAAAGTGAAATAAAGGATTCTACAAGGAAGAAAGGTGACGGTAGACGAACAGTCGGGCTTGTAAGAAGAGGCATTCTGGGAGTGGACTGCGGCCGAGTGCTCCGCTTGGGTAGTCAGCTGGCTGGAACAAGCGACAACTACTCTGGCATTCCATTTACATTCTCATCATTCGGGACTTTCAACATCATCAGCATATGAATTCCCAAGCAAAAATCTCTAACTTTTCATCTACTGAAGGAAGGGGGAATCTTTAAAAAAAAGGCTGGAGACAATAAGCGTATTGACATGCACAGTAAGTGGTTGAATAATGTATGACCTGATAAATCTCATCTGCTGATTGACGAGTCTTCCCACGGCTGATTGTCTTGTTCTCACATTCTTGTACGGTTGGAAAAGGACGATGTAGACCTTCGGGCCGAAGAAGCAGATCAGTGCCACTGTGCCAGAGAGGGAGACACACATGCAGAGAGAGGTAAGTTGGATCTGTAAGAGAAGAAACAGAGAGGGAGAGAGAAAGAAAGAGAGAGAGTGAGAGAGAGAGAGAGATAGAAGGATTAGAGAGTGCGAGGATGAGAAAGAGGGAAAGTGAGCGACATAATCGAGATAGAAAAAGAAAGAGAGAGAACCACCCACTCGAAAATTGTTCTGTGTGGCGAAGTAGATGGGGACGAATGCAAGCCAGAGAATTGAAGTGGAATACATCGTGAAGCCGATGAGCCGAGTCTCATTGAAGTTCTCCGGAATCTTCCGCGTCTTGAAGGCGTAGACAGTGCACGCCACAATCAAGACGCCGTTGTAGGACAGAGACACCAACAGATGAGAGGCTGTGGCCTAACAAGAGAGCGACTGAGAAAGAGAGAGAAAGAGAAAGGGTGAGAGAACGAGTGAAAGAAGGAGAAAGGGTGAGAGAAGGAGAGAAAGAAGGAGAAGGGTTGAGAGAGCGAGAGAGAGAAGGAGAAGGGGTGAGAGAACGAGAGAGAGAGAAGGAGAAAGGGTAGAGAACGAGAGAGAGAAAGAGAATGGGGAAAGAACGAGAGAGAGAAGGAGAAGGGGTGAGAGAACGAGAGAGAGAAGGAGAAAGGGTGAGAGAACGAGAGAGAGAGAAAGAGAAAGGATGAGAGAACGAGAAACAGAGAAAGAGAGCGAAAGAGAAAGAGAACGGGGGATGAGAACGCGAGAGAGAGAAATAGCGAAAGATGGGGAGAGGGAGAGATAGAGAGAGAGAGAGAGCGAGATCGAAAGTACTGACATTACAACTGAGGACGGCCTCTGTGCGAGTAGGGAACTTGACAGTCGTGCCGGGAGGATCGAGAACGAGCCAGACGAGGGAACCGACCAATTGGACGGAGACGATGATGCAGCAGATGATGACCTGGAAGAGTGGAGGGGGAGGAGACACTTTGAAGGACTCAGGGCGCGTACCTGGGATCTGGGTGTGATGAAACGGGGCTGCATGGCAGAGTTGGGCGTGAAGACACGGGCGAGTCGATTCGTCTTGGTGATGATCGCTGCGTAGATTGCAGACATGCACAACCCTTGGAGAGAGGAGAGATTAGGGAGGGTGGAGAGTGAGAGAGTGGAGAGATTAAGGAGGGTGGAGTGTGAGAGAGTGGAGACCAACCAATCAGGACGCGTGAGAGAGCGCAAGAGATGATGGAGGGACGAGAGACGAGGAAAAACGTCAGCACATAACAGAGAGAGATGCCTAGCAGCATACAGTAACACAACTCACGGCCCGAGGCCATGATCTGCAAGAGAGAGGAAAGTTATCGGGTGATGAAGACTGCTGGATCAAAGAAGAGGACTAACCACAGGAGTAGCAGAATACTTGAGGAAGACAGCGAGAACTCCACCCGTGGAGGCCAGACCAAGAACAGAAAAGGCAGAGGGCAGAAGAGCCCAGAGAGATTCAGTGTGGAGAGAGACGGGAGGGATAGGGACGCATTTGGAGAGATCAGCAGAAGGAACTCGCCCGAGGGGGCATTCCACGCAGCTGAAAAGATGGAGTGAGGCTCTCAGATAATCAGGAGCAGAGTAAGAGAAGAGCAGACTTGGTGACATTGATGACAATGCTCGTCGTGACATCGCAAGGAATGCAAGCCCAGCAGCAAGTTTGCTCCTTAAAGGAGGCGAAAACTCAATTTTTTGCTATAAGGATGATTCTGTGAATATGTCCGGATTGAGCTTGCGAAAGCATCAGCAAAAATTCAATTTACTAAACTAAAAGTTAGAGGAGTAATTTGCATCTGAAAAGAGTCGCCTGATCATGAGGGAAATATTAGTGATTATACAGAACTTTAAATTTAACATTAGTCCCCTGACCAAATTACGGCCAAATAGGATTGCCGAGAATATCATGACCGAAAAACGTGAAATTTCGTGGTTCGGCCGTAAAGTATATACCGGAATCGTGAAATTTCGTCGTTCGGCCGTAAAATATATACCGGAATATTCATGATTCATCAAACGGACGCAAACCGCCAATTTTAATTTACGAGAAAAGGTTTCGAAGCAAGGATCTTGGCAAATTGCCAGGATCACGTTGCCAAAATGTATCGTACTATAAGATCGGCCATTTCGTGCTAGGAGTTTCCGAGTTTAAGCCTCCTTTAAATATCTTCATTTTATCTTTAGAACGTAATACAAAAATAATTGATCAGTTAAATAAGAATTATTCGGTTGAGCCATACATATAGCTGTGATACTAAATAAGATCGATAATAATACCTGATAAAATTGATTGTGATACCTGATAAGATCGATAGTGTCCACGGGGACAGTCATGCGAACAGACAGAGAAGGGAAAGTTGTTCGTAGACACGAGATTTCGTTGTATCCGTTTAACATTCAACACAAAGGGATTGTCAGCATCCCATGACCCAACCTAAACATGACACAAAAATGTTTACCATTAAAAAAATTTTGCCTAACCGGAATATACTCGCCAAAGCTATTGAGCTGGTAAATGTCATAGCGGCCAATTCCATCTCCCATTCCATCGATCCGCGCCTCTGTTCACAATTCAACCTTACTTCATTACATAAATGCAGCTAAGTTGAATGAATTCATTCTTTCCCAACCTCCTATCGTCTTGTTTCGGTAGAAGGACTGGAGTAGTTCTCCATTAAATGTAGTCCCCGTTATGTTGCAGTTTGCCAAGGGCGTTTTTCCGCATTTGATCTGTATCGATACAGAAAGTATATAATTACAATGAATGTAATTAATTTATATATACTCAGATATCGTATGTAAATGTTACATGCATTCCAAACATATACATATAAAGCATTATGCATCCGTCGGCGAATAATTGCATTTACAAAATAGAAATAAAACTTTTTAGAGACCGCAGTGTGAAAGAATGACATAACACAAAACTGGGTCAACCTACCGTAACGGAATTAGCGGAATTTGTCACGTTCGGACTGATAAATTCAAATTTTTGAAGAGAGCTTGTTCTATAACTTTTTATTCTTTTTTTGCAGTTTGTCGGTAAAATTGTCAAGAATCTTTTTGTCAATATTTTAAAGGAAGGTTTTTCAAAGTGTTGGGCGCTATTCTGCCTTGCATACACGGGCACTACGCTGAAAAAACCTCATTAGAAGCTTTTTTCCGTGAGCTTGGCTTTTTCAGTTTTTCAACTATAATTTGGATCATCCGCAAGCTCGGGGATTCTTATTTTAATTTAATATTAGATGGCATGTTGTGTGACAGCTAGGCGGTTTCTTGTCGAATTTCTGCGAGGCGATAAGGAGATATCATTGATAGATAGTTTCTAGCTGAAACAGGTGCAAGCTCATTTTTTCATTCTATTTCGTTTATCGGTATTCCCTGATCGCATCTTGCAGAGAGATTATACTTAAAGCCGATCTGGATTCAGTACACTGATTTTTTTGTTCGTATATTGCGAGCAAACACGAAAAATTTCCCTCGAACAAAATTATCACTTCATGGTTTCTCCCACTTATAATGATTTAATATGTATCCCAGATGTCCTCGGGATTTTTAAACATCATTTTATGATAGAAGACATCCGCAAGTATACCTATGTAGACTATGACCGAGATTCTGCGAGGCGACAGTGAATTGTTGTTGATTATGTGGCTATTTTTTAGTCGAAATAATTAACCACTTCTACAGAGGCGATTTGAGGGTGTGAAAGCACTTAGAAGAATGATCATGGAGATTAGCCGGATATAAAATTAGCTTTAAAAAAGCAAAAGAATGGAAAATTAATAGGAATTAAATTTATCGAGCACAACTACTATCGTCTTGTTCGATCATCTGACCAGCCGAACTCCGTTTGGCACATTGAGATACGTGGACGGGCCTACTGTAGGAGGCCCATCTTCCCCAGGAATTCGCATTTTTTAAAGGGGTTTTTGTAAGATAATTTAAAACTTTCGTGAGATTCTGATTTTAGAAATCGTTTTCTGATCACCTAAACTCCCCAAAAACAGTCCTCATTTACATTTTCAAGCGGTTTGGGAAAATCATCTGCGGTCTCTAAATAAAACTAATTGCATTGAGTGGAAGAGTGAAGATTAAGAATGACTAACATTGATGTAGGAAGAGACCGCGGCCGTGACAGCCTTGACAGCGTCGACCACATAAGGAACATAGGATTCCTGCTTGAAGGTCATGTTGATGGCTGCGAAGCATTGGCCGAAAGAAGCGACGGGGAGAGCCGAGCAGCCGAGGGAAGTCCAGTACTCCTCCAGGAAGGTGTTCGACGGACGCAGCGACATCACATAGTCATCGAAGCCTGATAGGGTCATGGTGATCAATGGGAGGAGAGGGAAGATTACCTGGCACGGCTCTCTGCTTAGGTGCAATGGTGATGGCTCCCTTGAGGCGGTGTTCCCTTCCACTCACAACCGACTGCTTCTTCCCCCACGAGTCGGACGCCACGAACCTGATGGTGAGTTGTGCAACTGAAGATCATTAGTTTTGTCTAGTCGAAAAGAAAACAGACCCTTTACTCTACGAATTAAGAAATGCTTGCAGATTGCTGGCCAATAATAGTAAATACAAATTGCATAAAACCATGTGCAAAGGCTCAGCAAGAATAGACGAAGTTTCAGCTGTCCTCATATAAAGTCTCCTAAGCCGATTCTATTGAGGATTAGGATTATATTGCAATGAAGTTTCGCAGAATGCTCGCGAATATTTTATATGTTTAGTATTGGATAGCAAGAAAATATAAGAGAATGCAGAAAAAGAGATGAGAATGAAAGTAAGAACCAGAAGTAGTCGTTGAGTTGTTGATTCCCCTCTCGGATGAGAGCCTCGAGGGTGGAGAGAAGCCTTTTCAGATTGTCTTCATCCACGAACATCGCCACTCCTCTCGCTTTCTTCGTCCGAAACATTCGCCAGATGACATCACTGATAACAACATTTCTTATAGCCGAAATGATGAATAGTATTCAACAATTAAATACATGTTGTTAACAGGCAGCAAACCGAAAGTTGGCATCAGTGGGTCTGCGTCCAATCTTGTGAACTTCTCCGTCAATGCAAACTCCGAGTCGAGAAGCGGCGAGTCGGAAAGATTCCATTCCCTTCTCTCCGTACGAGCCATAATCAGCCACGGCGTGCACGTAATTCCACTCCAACTTCTTGATCTTGAATAGGATGAAGTGGACAGAAGATGGGCAGATTCGAGAAATAACGATTCTCTAACCACGTTCGCCATGACAGTTGCCTGCAGTTCATCTGCGGGGACGACTCGGGAAAACAGAGGAAAACGAGACTTCTCACTCAACTCCGATCCAGTTGATGAATATGACACCAATGCCACCTGCAATTTTTAATCGTTTTTTGCTAATTGTCAATACTTGCTTGATTCATCTCTGTCCCACTCCTCCTTTCTTCTTGATCCTCTCCGTCTCTATATCTCTCTCTCTCTCTCTCACTCTCTCTCTCTCTCTCTTTCCCTATCAATTTATCTCTTTCTATCCCTCTTTCTCTCTATCTCTTTCTATGTCTCTCCCGACCTTGAAGAGTTGAAGCATGGATGCGACCATGACAGATACTTGACTGGAAGCGGCCCCGACGACGGCAGCCACGGGTTGTTTCAAGGGCACTTGGCCCGTGGCGGGTGCGCAGCTCGACTCTCCTCCGAGTGCTCCCTTCACGAATTCCAGCGTCTGCTCCAGTGCATAGCTGTCCACCGAACTAAAAGGCTCCATTCTCAACGTTTTCATTCAAATCTTATATTCCTGGAAGACATATTAGGTGAATTGCACTCGCTTTTTTCTTGTACTTTAGGAGATGTACTCAATAAATTTCAACCACATAACGTTTTTCTTGTGCAGTGCAACCAATATTTCCCTCGTTTTTCGTCAACTTTTTCCTTTTTCTCCCAGTTTCCTCTTTATGACCGATTCTCATTGGAGCAAATTAGGGCTATTGAAGGGAAGAGCGGGTGCCGAGAGAAAAGGAAAGGGCCATCCATGCAGAGGATGGACGATGCGCTTCCTCTCTTGTCTCTCCCTTATTCTCTTCTTCTCTCAACTCTCTTCTTTCTCATTCTCGGTCCCTCTCATACTCTTTCTATCTTTTCATCTCTATCTCGCTCTGTTTCTCTCTCACTCTCCACTATGTATTATTCTACAAATTCTCCAGCAGATTTGCAGAAGAATTGCCTAGAAAAATAGCTAAAGAAGTCGTGTAGACTTTGGGAAAGAATCTGTTCCTTTCTGTCAGCCAAGACCGTCCAAGTCCTAAGTGGAAGAATCCTTTATTTGCCAGACAGAAATCTGAGCCGTGCGATTCGCTAGTCTCAACTTTCAATTGGCATTCGGTCTCCTTCCTTGTGTTTGCACTTAATGATCCGCCGCGGGTGAACTCGGAAGAGCAGTTCCAAGAGAACATCAGTGACAATTCTAATCGGAAGATTCGTAGAGTTCTCGATTTTCTATCAGCGCTTGTAGTGTCCACTTTCGTGCTGTAGGTCCAGGAAGTCCATAAGATCTTCCTCTCTCTTTATACCTCGTTCTCTCTCTCTCTCTCTCACTCTCACTCTCTCTCTCCCTCTCTCTCTCTTGCTCTCTCTACATCTCTCTCTCTCTCTCCTTCTATTTCTCCCGCTATCTCTCCCTCATCAATACTATTTCTTTCTTTCTCTATCTATTCCTCTTCAAGTCTATTTCTTCTTCACACGCATTCCAAGAGATAAACCAATTATAGCATTAAATCTCGGTCTCCAGCGTGCTTGCCAACAATAGCTTCTCCTTCGACAGTTAACTTTTTAAGGTATTCCGAGAATACCCCTCAATCAAGTTGAGATATTGAGAAATGGGATGCAATGAGAGAGAGAGAGAGAGAGAAAGAGAAAGTGAGAGATAGAGAGGGAGAGGGAGAGGGAATGAAAGAGTGAAAATAGAGGCCGAGAGGGGAGAGAGATCAAAGAAAGAGAGAGGATTAATACAGGAGGCAGAGATTTAGAAGGATGAAAAAGTGGCTTGTCAAAGTAGCACATCGTCTCTCATTGTGTAACGTCTTCTAAAAGACACAAAAATGCCAAGCAACTCTGACTTCTAAAGAGATGCAGAACCCCCCCCCCCCAATCATTTATTGCACTCAACATCCTAGAATTCCCCTTTCCACCCTTCATTCACTATACTCACTACCTGATACATTCTTTCATTCGGTCTCTCTCTCTCTCTCTCTCTCTCTCTCTCTCTCTTCCTTTCGAATTACTCTCTCGCCTGACCCAAGTTAAGCCCTCACTCTCATTTTTATATTCTCTCTATCCTCTCTTCTCTATTCTAACTCTTCTATTCTCTCACTTTTTCTGATTCTTTCTCTTTTCCACTTCCTCCCTTCTCTCTCTCTCACTCTCGCTCCCTCTATTCTCCTCTCTCTCTCTCTCGCTCTCGATCTCTATCTCTTGCGCTCTTTATCTATCTGTTTGTCTCTCTCTCTCTCTCTCTCTCTCCTTCGCTTTCCTCCCACCACTGGCCAAGGCAGTGCTTTGTGCGGGATCACTCAGGCATCCAGTAAGTTAATGACTTTGTCGACACTGCCAAAAGTGAAAGACAAGAGGAAGTCAGAGGAAACGGAGAGGAAGCAGGGCGAGTACTTCCCTCTTGTTATGGAGGTAAAAGCATATGAGGGCGAAGTAGACGAAAAGTGAGAGAGAGAGAGAGAGAGAGAGAAGGCCGTTTAGTAGTTAGCGCCTCCAATCTCTTCTATGTACGTACATATGTCTGTCGTTCATCATGCGGAAGAATACAAGGGTTGAGTGGGGAATGGTGAGATAAGGCAGGCAGAAGCTGGAGAGAACGCAACAAGATAGCGAAAGAGAAAGAGAGGAAGAGAGAGAGAGGAAGAGAGAGAGAGAGAGGGGGGGGCGAGGAAGAACGAGATATTATGAAAAGAAGGGTCAGGAATGAGAGACAAAGGGAAATAGAATGAGGAGAAAAAGAAATAGAGAGACAGAGCGAGAAGACGTAGCCAAGTACGAAACGGGAATGATAGCAGCATGCAGATTCCGTGAAGGTTCGTAGTGAGAAGGGAGCGAATGCGTTGAGAGAATGGAATAAATTACTCGGTGAGAGCAGAAAAAGAGCGCTTGCATGTTTTCCGTGGTAATTGACGCTTCTCCTCGCATCTCAATTCCAATCCCAATTTCTGAAGAATGTTAACTTGGGTGAATGTGAAACAGCGGAAGAAAATGTGGAAAAGGCACGACGAGCGGAAAGTAAGCAAGATTTTTTTGAACGCTCTTAATAAAATTCGGTGGACCTTTCGTAAAAAAAAGAATTAGAATAAATCAGATATTCAAATAAAATATATGTATAGAAAAAAATGTAACCAAGTATCAAGAATCTGAGCGCCGAGAGTGGCCTGCGGGAGGAGAGTCCCCTCTCGGTTGATCTCCTCGAGAGTGAAGAGCATTGCAATCATCCTCTGAACTCCCTGGTCTGCCTTGATCTGCCCACAACTCGACCCGTTCAGACCAGCGGCGTGGATCGGGAAGAGACCCCCCAGCAGCACTTCGCCCGGCACCAGAACCTCAACCGCTCACTCGGTCGTCTACCACAGGCAACTAGCTGTACCTGGCGGACTGCGTGAACTCCGATGCTGAGCAACAAAGGCAGGAGAAGACGAAAGTGGGGAGGGCCGAACAGCCCGGGGGAGGATGCGGAATTCAGCATGATCCGGCTCTCTTCTCTAGTCCTCCCCTTCCTTCTCTTCTCCTATCCATTCCGATCTGAACTTTTGTTGCCAAAATTCACAATTGAATTATATGAATCGGTGCATTAATAAAGAATAGAGTGATAATCATTTTGGCATCGCGAAGAAATAAGCGGAAAGTTATCGCCGTTGCCTCTCTCTCTCTCTCTCTCTCTCTCTCTCTCTCTGTCTGTCTTCTCTCTCATTTCGCCCCTTCTCCTCCCCAAGCAAGAGAGAGGCAAGTTCTTTCTCTTCCTCCCTTTCCCTCCTTTTTTGGTGTCCCCCTGGGAAGCCAACGAATGAGCGGAATGTATTCATGAAGAACGCTCCTCTCCACGTTACTTTACTTTTATAACACTTGTAAGGTTCGTCAGCAACTCACCCTGTTCCGTCTCTGAATAAATGAATATGTAGAAGCCATGCAAAAAAGGAAGAGCGATAACTAATACTTTTCTAATTCGATGAGACCACTGGCAAGACGTGGAACCACGAAGCAACAGACGCACTCAATTATCACATGAGAGAATACGTGGAAATAAAAAGAGACAAATAAATGAATGAAAGAGGAAGGAGAAGAAGGAAGAGAAGGAGGAGAAGGCGGAGAGGTGAGGCACGCCAGGTCATTAGATGCCGCACTAGAATAGCAAAGTCGTCGCTGCTTCGACTGCCGTAAATGATAGCCTTGAGAGATGAGAGGGAGAGAGAGAGAGAGAGAGAGAAAGAGAGAAAGAGAGAGAGAGAAAGAGAGAGAGAGAGAGAGAAAGAGAGAGAGAGAGAGAGAGAGAGAGAGAGAGAAAGAAAGAGAAAGAGAGAGAGAATAAAAGACAGAAAGAGAGAGAATAGGAGAGACAGGAGAGATTGAGAGAAAAAAACGTGGAGAACAAAGATGGAGAATGAGGAAGCTCTGAAAGGAATCTGCACGTGAATCAGCTAGACAAACCAACTGGCAGATGCCATTCATCCGTTCGACAAAAGTGACAAAGGCAAAGTTCAAAATATAATTACGAACTGAATTGAGAAAATAATTTACATTAGAAGTCTGAAAAAATCTTCTCTCTTGGTGAATTGCAAAATGAAAATGATAGAGATACAGCGAGCAAGCAGAGGATGGGACTGAAAAGGAAACTAGAGAGAAAGAGAGAGGGAGACAGAGAGAGAAAGAGAGGAAGACAGAGAGAGAAAGAGAGACAGATTGAGAAAGGCAGAGGAAAAGAGAGAAAGACAGACAGAGAAAAGAGAGAGAGCGAGGTAGAGGAGAATGACGGAGATTGTGGAGAGGTAGATGCAGCATGCTGGAAGGATAAAATGATATGGAGATAGAAGAGAAGATTGAGGACGATTCCTTCTAGCTTCAGCCAATCCGAGATGGGAGATTCCCCTTTGGGATATATGAAGGCTCTTCCAGATGAGGATTAACCGGCTCGGTCGGAAAGGTCGACTTATTAGAAGGCAAGATTTGAGACAGAGTGGACAGAGTTGAGGAAAGAGAGAGCGAGGAAAAGAGAGAGTCAGGGAGGAAAGAGAGAGTGAGAGAGATGAGAGAAAATCAGAGAGGAAGGAAAGAGTGCAAGAGAGGAAAGAATCAGAGTTACATGCATAGTATGCTAAGAAATGGAATCGGCAGAATGGAATTGAGATGCGCGATAAAGCTCCATTGATACCCAGAATGACACCATTGGCAGCTTCAGCCATTCTTGTTTAGGAGAAGCTGGGAAGCTGGAAACGACAGTGGAAGGGTGAGGAGACAGAAAATGAGAGCTAGTAGCGAGAGGGAGAGAGAGAGGTAGAGAATGGGAGAGAGGGAGAGCAAGAGAGAGGGAGAGCAAGAGAGAGAGAGAGAGAGAGAGAGAGAGAGAGAGAGGTAGAGAGTGCGAGAGAGGGAGAGAGTGGGAGAGAAGGAGAGCAAGAGAGAGGGAGAGAGAGAGGTAGAGAGTGGGAGAGAGGGAGAGCAAGAGAGAGGGAACAGAGGGATTCGAGAACCAGGGACAAAAGGAGAGATCGACAATGATGGAAATCTCCAAATCCGCTGGCATTCAGGAGATGAACTGGCACAAAGGAAGGAGACGCTGCAGTCAGTAAAAGGCAACAGAAGAAGAGGGCGTCGACCGTCTGGAAGGAGAGAAACAAGAGAGAATGAGGAAGTGAATGGGACAGAGAAGAAAAGATCACTCCGCAGAGGTGAAGGGAGATGTCAGACGAGAGAACGACAGGAAGAGAGAGAGAGAGAGAGAGAGATAGTGAGAACGAAAGAGAGAGAGAGAGAGAGAGAGAGAGAGAGAGCAGTGAGACAAATGAGGAAAAGCCTACATCAGAGGGGCATTTCTGGAGAGAACACGCAAAGATGGAAAAAGGCATAACGGAGGTCACCATGTTGTAGAACAAAGATTTCTTTGAATTTAGAGAGTAGTAATAAGGGGAGAGTAGTATGCATCTGAATTGATTTCGTATTACTATTTCTTCCAAAGAAAGCGAAATGAATTTGCATAATTTGTAAATACATGTCTTTTTATCTGACTCTGAATGTTTGTAAGTGCCCATCTCAGAGCTTTTTTACAGGAGTAAAAATGGTGAGGAATGAATTGCCTGCGTGAACATAAGAATGTCTATTTGCAGCATCGCTTTCCCAGGGATGACTTGATCCCCCTCTTTGCCATTTCCACCACCGCACGGGGCAGTGTCCTTTTTCTTCTCCGCTTCTTCCGTTTTCTTCTAAAACAGCTACAGTATTCCTTGACTCCATCGTTTCCTCATTTCTTTGACAACACGCACTAGTGAAAGTCTACCCTTCACTCCACTTTTTCTCACATTCCCATTTTCTCTTTCTTCTAAGATCTTCATTTGTGAGACAGCAGATCTTGAAGAGAATTGTTGCAAATTTATTATGAATATTAGTACTATATATATATGAATGTATGTATTGATATGTACATAATAAAAAAAACCGCTTGCTTGATTTTCCACATGACTTGTACACTCGATATCGCAATGACAGCAAAGGCAACTAAACAAAAGAAGGCAAATAAAATGTTTGTGTGCATGTGTATGTTTGTATGTATATATGTAATTTGAAGTCTACCGGCTCTGAAACAATGAAAATTAACTGTCTGGGAATTAGAATAATGAGAATTAGAGGACGAAGAAAGCGACAAAAGCAATTAAATAGCAGAAAGCAGCAAGAGCAAAGATCGCGTGGTTGAGAGCGTGAGCTGCGGCTGCCCAGTGGAGAGACTCGTCCTCGTGCTTCCTCCTCTCAACAATTATGGATACTCACCACTTCAGAAGAAGGAGATTCATACCCTTGGAAGAGGAAGGAAAGTGTTGATGAGAGTAGCGAGAGAATCCAGAGAGTGAGGAGGTGGCAATGCTGTCGGAGTGGAAGCAAGTCTCTCCAGAAGGAGGGAAACGATGAAGAGGAACGCCGTCGACGACATGTTGAATGCAGAGAACTTCACTGCAACTTTATAGTCTTACTTTTTATTCACTTATTTTATGCCCATCTCAAAATCAGGTAATAATGAGTGATGAATCGAACGGATCGAAGGTGTAGTTGTCGTGAAGTCTGGAAGACGTTGCGATGTGAGAATGAGTGAGAGAAGTTGGGTAACGATGGAAAAGGCGAGAAGCACCGCTTGGGTGCGGGACAGCTGAAAACGGACTTCTTTCACAGGCTCGTAGAGGATAGAAATGGGCAGTATCGCCCACGACCCAGACTAAATGGCTTGGGTCAAGCCAAATTTGGGTTGCGGGAAGTGTTTTCTAAAGAAAATTCATACGTATTGTTGACTCAGAATAATCTTGAGCATCAGTAAAATTCAGATATGTCGCATTATAAGACAACTCAAAAACGCATATTAATTATGTGGTTCGTAATTGAAAGAATATCCCCAGTATAAGAGAATAGATAATGAAATTAGAAAATGAACATGGAAGAAGGAGGCCGAAAGGGTGAAAAGTGCAGCGACTGCGGCAGGAAGAAACATCTCAGAGAAGAAGAAGACTGCATTCCGACGGAGTCCGATGCAGAGTTCGCCATTCGAAGACTGCACGTCGAAGGGATTCTGACGCCAGTCGGAGAGCGCCTCCGTTGACAACTTACTCTCCTCAACAGGAACTTTACTCATTTTAGCTTTCGCTGCCAAAGAATAAGTTAATTTTCCGCTAATTACAAGATATGTATATGTATGAATGTATGTATATCATTGAAATCCTAAAGTACAACTGGAAAGAAATAAAAGAAAATGTGTATGGACCGAGACAGAGAGATCATCGATGATCCACCCAGAAATGTGCGTCTCCGACACGGCTTCGTGCTGCTTGTTTCGCACTTCCGGAGAGACCACGAACTGGACAGCGAACAGACGCTTGTCGTCGAACTTGTAGCACATCTGGAAGGCAAGAGTGTAGGAGATAGAGAAGGAAAGAGAGAAATAAGGAAGTAAAGAAAGAGACAGAGAGAGAGAGAGGGAAACAAAGAAAGAAAGAAAGAGAGAGAAAGAAAGAAAGGGAAGTAAAATGAGAGAAGGAGAGAGAGAAATAAGGAAGTAAAGAAAGAGACAGAGAGAGAGAGGGAAACAAAGAAAGAAAGAAAGAGAGAGAAAGAAAGAAGGGAAGTAAAATGAGAGAAGGAGAGAGAGAAATAAGGAAGTAAAGAAAGAGACAGAGAGAGAGGGAAACAAAGACAAAGAAAGAAAGAAAGAGAGAGAAAGAAAGAAAGGGAAGTATAATGAGAGAAGGAGAGAGAGAGAGAGAGAGAGAGAGAGAGAGAGAGAGAAAGAGAGAGTAGAAAAAGACCCGCTGCTTGTCATTGGGGTAGTCATCGTAGTCGAAATCGAATGAAGAAGTGAAAGTGAAGTCTGCCCAGAGATAGATCTGGCCAGTGTAGTTCGCTGCCAGAACTTTCCCACTCACGCTGCCAGTGCCCGCTGAGCCACTTGAAGAAATCAAAGTTCCCTTCACCAGAAACAAATTTTTACAAAACATGCATTCCTCCACGAAAGAACAAAGATTTGATCTATTTTGATCGCTATCTTTTTTAATCATAAACGCACAAATGGTCTTGGATGAAAATTGGCCTGACCTGTTGATCTGAATGATCTGCGGGCTCCAGATCTGAATCCAATAGAAGTTGAGCCAAGAGAGGCCCCACTGATCCTTATCCCACGCGACCATCGAGTCGTTCCAACTCTGCAAGCAATGGATGCGCTTAGCCAGTGAAACATCGGCCAAAAGCATATTAGAGGAACCAGGGGAATAAATTACATATGTTTATCTTGTCATGGGTGAAATCCATTTCGTCGAAAACGTCGACCGCGAAAGTTTGAACGATTTTTGTTAACTCAATGCAAATTAATAAGCAGGCAAAATTTGAAATAGAGTGATTTTTCAGCGGTCATCATGGGCCGCGCTCCACTTTCGCGTTCTCTCTCGACCCAGGCAGCTCATGATGTCGTTAGTAAACTCGACCCTAGTCTTATTTCCCATAAAAAGTGAACAAAACCTTTCGAGGTCAATGTTTTCTACCAAAACGATTTTATCCAAGTAGAGAAAACCATATGTAATTTATTCCCGGGATAGATCTTTTTAATGCGAATTATATTCATGTACTGCAACGAACCAGAACAAATCTGCCAGTAGCCTTCGCCACCTGTCGTTTCTCATCCTCAAGAAATTTGATTTGTTACATGTTTGTAACATATTCACATACTAATTTGTGAAGAAAAATTAATTAAAATGACTGTAAAATAGTGAAAGTATGTAGTTTTAAGGGAAGTGAAAGTAGAATATAGAAGAGACAATTTCAATGGCGTTGAGTCGAACACTCTCGACGCGGACGAGTCGAGTGGAGTTCTCGCTTCTGTTCTGGTAGGCCGACGCGATGTGAGTGCGGAGTTTCCACGCGCGGTCGCCCCCCTGGCACGAGTGACACGACTTCCGGCAGTTCGCCATCATCCTGCCAGCCAAGAGATGTCTTCCATTCCAGCTGAGAGACTCACCACACTGCGTTCGAAGTGCACTCCCCCCTCGTCGCCCACTCTGCGCATTTGTTGTCTGCGTCTTCGCAGCCGCTCACATCTCCGCTGGCTCCAACATACAACTATTTTACTATTTAGACTAATTTCTTTTCAAATTACTTTAAAAAGTTTACTATGTGCCAAAAGAGATCAAGTTTTGGGAGGCTCACCTTGCTGATGGCTGAAGTGGAGGATTAGAACGGCGAATACAGCAACTCCCATTCTACTATTCATCTGTAATAGATCAATTCTACAAGAACGGGACAGAATAGCTAATTTTTTTTAATAGCTTCATACTCTCTGTTCTATCGCATGAAACATAATTAGAATGAAGAAATGATAGATAGGTCACTATAAAGAGAGGGTGCAAAAGAAGGCTGAGTGAATCTCTAGAAAGGAACAGAGCAAGTCCTGTCTATCCCTGCCAATCACTCGCAGTCGTTACTCCTCCCTCATCATCTATTTTTCTTCTCACCGCTCAATTTGTTGGAACAAAGAAGACGAGATCTTTCATGCAACAACACCTTAGTGGAATAATGGAAAGGGTTGAAAGGAAGAAAAGAGAAGAGAAGGATCTGAGGGGGCGAAGAAGAAGACGAAGTTGCATAGGAAATCAGAGAGGCAGAAGGGTTGCCAGTGGCAGCGACTTCGCTTGGCTTGCCATTCCAACCTAGAAGATTCCACTTATGCCAACCCACTCTTCACTTTTCTTCCACTTTCAACATCGCCACTTCTTACTGCTCATTTACATGTTATCAGCGATATTTCCGCGTTACTCTTTTTTTGATATGATCGTTAAGAGAGCCAATCTGAGAGACTCGACCACGGGTGTGCAGGGAACAAAATTATTTTTTGAATCGAATTTCCTTCACACAGCATGTGTAGCACCCTTATGGCTTCTCAAAAACATTTTTTTCAAAATTTTTTTCCTTTACTAAAGCTATAGTATACGACGATATACCCAAAATATTCAATTGACCATAACTTTTTTATTAGTCGTCCAAACTAAACTTTAAACAGTTCTATCGATTGCTAGTTGTAACGCGCATAAAAAAGGTCCTAATGACTTTTTGGCAAAAAATTGTTATAAGTGACTTTTTGCCATGTAAACATTTTGAGGGGTGCGTTTGAGGTATAAGCACCCACCCATGTCAAAACGATGAGGGCACCAAATGAAAGAGCGTTATTTTTAACCCCAATTTGGATGTATTTCATTCGAAACAAAAAATATACATTTTGAGAAAAATCGACTGGGACCATTTGCACTACAAATGACGCTATTTCAAAAAAACGAGTATTTCGCGCTTCAAGATCGATATTTTGCAAAACGGATATCACGGTTGGGTTCGCCGTGTCAAGAAAGACTAGAAACCATCTTTTGTTCTTTATGGTTGTGTTTTTGAAGAGATTGCTTCATCAAATACCGCTTTGGCGCGGCGCGCAACTAACGAAATAATTATAATTTTGCGGTATGTTGCGTCTTAGAAGATATTTCTAGATTCGCTTTTCAATTCTACCCAGGAAAAATGCAACATGCTTGGCATTCAGTGCGATCTATATCAAAAACATGAAATTTTCGATTTTTCATATTTCAAAAAAATGTCCAATAACTATTGGAAAATGATTTTTGGGCTCATTTTCACCAAATTTTCAGAAGTAGTATACCGCATTGGAAAGAGCAGACAAATTTACGTACATTAGGCACTTTTCAGCTGAAGAGAATGTCAAATTCTTCTGTAAGCTCAGAAAGAAAAGAAAATTCCAGGGCCCAATCGGTCAAGTCGATTTCGAGATTTTCCGCTTACCAAGATCGAAAAATTATTTTGACATATTTGGAGAGGAAAACATGTATTATTGGGTTATTTTAGGTGCTGAACACGAAAACGATGCTTATTTTGCTCGGTATTCCAATTTTTGTATTGTTACGTCTGGTCAACCATATCGGATTTTGATGGAACACTTCAAAAAAATTAAAACTAATGTAACAATACAAAAATTGGATCACCGAGCAAAATAAGCATCGTTTTCGTGTTCAGCACTTAAAATAACCCAATAATACATGTTTTGCTCTCCAAATATGTTAAAATAATTTTACGATCTTGGTGAGCGGAAAATCTCGAAATCGACTTGACCGATTGGGCCCTGGAATTTTCTTTTCTTTCTGAGCTTACAGAAGAATTTGACATTCTCTTCAGCTGAAAAGTGCCTCATGTACGTAAATTTGTCTGCTCTTTCCAATGCGGTATACTACTTCTGAAAATTTGGTGAAAATCAGCCCAAAAATCATTTTCCAATAGTTATTGGACATTTTTTTGAAATATGAAAAATCGAAAATTTCATGTTTTTGATATAGATCGCACTGAATGCCAAGCATGTTGCATTTTTCCTGGGTAGAATTGAAAATCGAATCTAGAAATATCTTCTAAGACGCAACATACCGCAAAATTATAATTTTACAGCCTCTTTTCAATTTTGGCTCAGTTGAATACTGCATTGCTTAGGTGGAAATATCAAGGATATTATAACGTTTTTTCCAACATTTTAAGGACATTTTAGGGGTTAAAAACATCCCTTTTTCTAATGAGCGCTTTACATGTTTAACATGGGACCTGTTAATGCCCTAAAATTAGTAAAACGTGGATTATTTCGTTAGTTGCGCGCCGCGCCAAAGCGGCATTTGATGAAGAAATCTCTTCAAAAACACAACCATAAAGAACAAAAGATGGTTTCTAGTCTTTCTTGACACGGCGAACCCAAGCGTGATATCCGTTTTGCAAAATATCGATCTTGAAGCGCGAAATACTCGTTTTTTTGAAATAGCGTCATTTGTAGTGTAAATGGTCCCAGTCGATTTTTCTCAAAATGTATATTTTTTGTTTCGAATGAAATACATCCAAATAGGGGTTAAAAATAACGCTCTTTCATTTGGTGCCCTCATCGTTTTGACATGGGTGGGTGCTTATACCTCAAACGCACCCCTCAAAATGTTTACATGGCAAAAAGTCACTTATAACAATTTTTTGCCAAAAAGTCATTAGGACCTTTTTTATGCGCGTTACAACTAGCAATCGATAGAACTGTTTAAAGTTTAGTTTGGACGACTAATAAAAAAGTTATGGTCAATTGAATATTTTGGGTATATCGTCGTATACTGTAGCTTTAGTAAAGGAAAAAAATTTTGAAAAAAATGTTTTTGAGAAGCCATAAGGGTGCTACACATGCTGTGTGAAGGAAATTCGATTCAAAAAATAATTTTGTTCCCTGCACGCTAAGCACATCCTATGGTTGAATCTCTCAGATTGGCTCTCTTAACGTTCAATAAAATGTAAGAAATTATTTAAAATTAAAGATCTAAAGCGCAAAGCAGGTAGAATAACAACTGCTAAACCGCGTTCGACGAGTGGCAGAAAAAGAGTGTCGAACACTCGAATGCGAAGAAGAGAGGAAAGCCAGAGCGCAATGGGCTTCCTTCCCTTATCTTCCCTTTCTCTTTTCCCTTCTCCCCTCTTTCTTTCACTGTTTCTCGTCCCTTCCTCCCCTTCTTTATTCCCTTCTACCTTGTTCTGTTCCTCTTCCCCACTTTGTTTCTCTCTTTCTCTCTTCCTTCCACCTCAGCTGAACCAGTCCCGAGCCATGCTCCATGATGATAGCGAAAGCTGTCCTACCACTTGGATATCTGCTCAGTCTGGCTAGTAGAGAGAAGGAGAAAAGGAGAGAGTGGGAGCGAAAGAGACAAAGGTTTTGAATGGAAGCTGCCTGAGGCGGCCATTGAATAAAGAGACAAGCCGGCGCTGCTTGTGACCTTTCAGGCAAGAAACAAGATTATTCTTGCACAGGCAGGGAGATCCTCAAGAGATCCCTTCTACTCGCCTATCTATTATGCTTCTCTCTCTCACTCTCTCAGTCTCTCTCGCCCTCTATCTCTCAGTCTCTCTCTCTCTCTCTCGTTCTCCCCCTCTCACTTTCTTGTGATTATTGGATGCGATCTGTTCACATCTTTGTCATTGGCTATTTTATTTTATACAACAGAACAGCAGCAAGTTTATTCATAATCAGAGAAACTATTTAAAAGTAATTTTAAAGAAAAAAAGGTTGTAAATTCGTCTATTAATTAGTGATAAATAGCGTAAAAACTGCAGATGGGATGCGCTGTCTCGCGAGAGGAACAGTTTGCGCCGGATAAGTGTGACCGCCTGTGGGCAGTATTCGTGGCAGAGGGATTGGAGGGAAGAGAAGAGGGAGGAGAGGGAGAGGGAGAGGAAGGAGAGGGAAGGAGAGAAGAAGGAGAGGAAGAGAAGAAGAGCGGGGAGGGGGCGAGGAGGGCGACACGGAAGCAGCATGAGGGATGGACTACTCTCAGACTCAATCTCATCTCAACTTACAAGGACTTCAAGAATGAAAGACAACTCATCCATGACATGGTGAAGAGTCACAATCCAACAATGATCGACAACGTTCTTTTATTGCAGATCAATGGAGATATTGGAGAAATGGCGCGAAAGAGGAAGATTCTCCTCGTTCTTGAAGATTTCAACTCTGAGGTTTGATCTTGAATGCAAAGTAGTTTATTGAAGACTTTGTTAAGAGCCACGACACCATGAACGATTCGGAAGCACTTTATATGCTTGGACATGTAATGGACGAGAGCAAGGCAGACAATGCATATCCATTCTATCTACACCTTCTAGGGTAGCGGAAGAAAGAAAGAGAGAGAGAGATTGCTCATCAGAGAGAGAAAGAGAGATAAAGGTGAATGAAGGAGAGAGAGAGAGAGAGAGAGAGAGAGAGAGAGAGATTGCGTGAGGGAAAAGGAATGTCTTTATTTAAGGGAATGTTGTGGGCATGTGATCGGAGAGGAGATGAAGGAGACGAGTGTTCTCCAGAGATACTCGTTGGAGAGAGGAATCACTCTGAATGAAGCTGCGACTCTCATGCTCAACCCTTCCAATCCGAATGGTGTGTAGTTGGGGGGGGGGGGGGAGGGTGGAATGAATCTTGAACTCTTCCATTCCAGTTCTCTTCCTTCATCGTTCGCCTGAATTCCTCATCGAGCTTCCATTCCACGAGACGAAGTTCGTCGACGATGAGACAAGCAGAAAACGAGCCAAGTACTTTGCTGAGCAGATTCAGAAAATCGCAAAGGTTTAACTGATGCAGTTGTTTGATTGTGTAGATTAATGATTATGAATTCAGCCCAGCCAGTTTGTGGAGTACACCGTGAAGACCGAGGGCATCAACAATCCACACCAAAGACAAATTCAATTCGGCAATATGGACGGATTTCGGACTGCCGTTAAGGTAACTCTCTCTCCCTCTCTCTCTCTCTCTCTCTCTCTCTCTCTCTCTCTATCTGATCTCTCCTGCTCTCTGCCGCCCTCGCAATGCTCACTTTATTTTTATATCATTCTTTCCTTCTCTGCAGAAATTTCTCGTATCGCGGATGGAGAACTGCTTCGAATTTGTGGGAGACTCAAGTTCAGTGGAGAAGTCAGCAGATCTAGTGGGGGACTTCCTCGCGAATCGAGAATGCCCTCCGGCCATTGAAGCTGAAGTTGAGAAAGTGCGATAGATTATACAATCTTTCTCTTTCCTCCTGTTCTAAACCAGGACAACTTTACTAGTGAATTGGAGGTTTCCGCGGAAGCGCAGACAAAGGAAGTCATCATAATCTCTGGCGAAGGCTCGAGTGGAAAGACGACTCTTCTCAACGCCATTGCCAAGAGCATGCGGTTAACTTTTCAGCTTCTTCTTCGATGCTAATTATTCTCTCTTCCATTTCCAGTTGTGCCTTTGTTTCTGCAGCGGCGTTCACGGATATTGATCACATCAAATTAAGAATTCAGCTTGAATCGGACAGAAAGGTCTTTTAATTTTTTCTTTAGACTCTCTTTTTTAGAGATTAATTTTACTAGAAATGATACCTTTTTCAGATAGGAGATTATCAGAGTGCAATGGCCAGCTACAGTGGGCCGAAGAAGTTCGTCATCATCGATGATGCTGATGATGTCAAGCAAACAACCATTTGCCTTGCATAATAGCTCTCCTCTCTCTCTCTCTCTCTTCCTCTCTCTCTTACTCTCTCTCTTCCTCTCTCTCCCTCCCTCTCTATCTCTTTTTCTCCTTGATACATACCTTTACATCTTTCTCGTCGACCTATTCTCATTTCAGTTGCGTAAGAGTGAACTGCTGGAGCTTCTCGTTCCGACCCGCTCTCTCTGCTTTCTCCTCGCTGCTCGAAAAGCCGTCGTTCGTTGGATTGAGAAGATAACAACCAATTTCTCCATCCACCACATGCCTTCTCTTTCACAGGAAACTGCCAAGGTTAGTCACTTCTTGCCGTTCAATTCTAAATAGCAACACTTTACACTGTAGATGTTGATTGCGAAGCACGTGGGTTTCGTGACGCCACAACCATTCCCCCAGCCTCCTGAAGCAGTAGAACAGGCTGTGAAGGTGATGGCAGAGGCAGAGGGGGAGGAGGGGAAAGAGGGCGAGGAGAGAGAATCTCAGGTCTTCTGGACGACTGCCAAATGCAAACTGGTTGGGGCAGTCATCAGAAGTGGCTGTGGAGTGGAGAGAATCGCTCGCCTTGCTTCTCATTCCACTACTTCGTTCGTTTTCTCCGCTATCGTAACATTTGTGTCGTCTTTTATATTAATACAAATGAAGTTATTGAATAAAGAGTAAGAATATAGATGTAAGATTATGAGTTGAGAATGCTGGAGATGGATTTGTGCTTGATGGAGACGGAGTCGCGTGGCCATCTTCTACTGGCCACTCTCTGCCTTCTCACTCTCTGTCCTCTCGGCCTTCGTGAACTTGAACTCCGTCAACTTCTCGGCGCCGAAGCGAGAGTTCTCCCCCCAGGCATCAAGAGGAGACATCGATCATTCAGCTTTGGTTAGTTATTGTGCTTAGAGGGGCACAAGAGAAGAAAGAAAGAGAGAACGAAACACGTTCCTTCACACTTTTCTGATTGCTTTGAAACCTTGAAACTGACTTTCAAGGCTACATACATACATACATATGTACATACATATATGTATGTAAATACATTTATTTATTTCTATTTTCATTTAAATTGAACGGGTAGAACCGGAGTTAAATTTGTTATCCCACTATATCGCTCGCTATTGATCTTGCTCTCTGTCTTGCAGTTCAAGTTTCTGAATGTAGAGTACGTGGCTGATAAGTACGGTGGCCGTCCATTCCTTTCTGCTCTTCGCTGGCGATTTGTCGCAGTCCGTCTCGGCCACCTCCTGGATATTGTCCATCCTTCAACTCACCATCTCATTCTGCCCGCCTTCGCGAGGAAGGCTGTTGCTCGCAAGTCAACCATTTTATTCATATTTCCCTCTTTTTCACATCTTTCCTATTTTCGGCCCTCTAGGATTGCAATAATTAAGAGAGGATAAGAATAAAGTGCAACTTTGAAATGCCTATCATCTGCTGTAGAAGGAAGCCTTTCTCCTCGATTTGGAAAATCTAGAGATTATAAGAAGTTTCTAGCTAACGAGAAGGATTATTATTTCTTGCCAATACTATTGAGGAGCGAAAGATAGAGTGATAGAGAAAGAGAAAAAGAAAGAGAGAGAGAGAGAGAGAGAGAGAGATAGAGATAGAGAGAGGAGATAGAGAGAGAGAGAGAGAGATGGAGATTGAGAGAGGAGATAGAGAGAGAGAGAGAGAGAGAGAAACATGAAGATACAACAGAATGGAAGAAGAGGCGATTGAAGTGGAAGTTCTGTTTCACACTTAAAATTCTTGCAGATATTTCACGGAGCTGGAGAACGTGCAGCACCTTCAGAAAAGAATCGGAAAGATGTTGGCTGCCAATTACTTCTTCCTTTCCGACAAAGACTTGCTCAAGGAGATCTCTACGCAGACTCTAATTTCAGTCTTACTTACTTTACTGTTCATATCATTTCCGTAATATTCGTATGCCCCAGAGTGTGATTAATTCGTCGTTTCCCCAAAGCGGATTTAGTTGCAGGGGAATGTCGTAGTTGCAACATCTGTATATTTATGTGAGTAGTCTCACTTCGCCTGCTCTTCTTTCAAGAGTCATATTTCCCCTACTTTCCGTCACTGAAAACAATCTGCGAGTAAAGCTCAAATCCAAATTTATTTTAGCACAGCTGAGAATCCAAGAAAACGTTTTCATTGTTTTTCAGTGCGGATGAAGAAGGCCGGTACAGTCATCGGGAAAGGCGGGCGGAGCAGACAACTACCACCAAGAAGGCTTATGATAACAATTCTTTTGTTCAATCATAGCAAATGATAAAAGTTACAACAGCTTCTCAAATCACAATCTATTGACACAGCTTTAATTCGCTCCACTCAATGTCAATAAGAGAACAGAGGATCATTCCACCCGGATTAACAACTGACGAAGAGCCGGAGGGATATCAAAGGATGGGCACGCGATGTATGGAGAGTGCGAGTAAGGCGTTTCAGCATGTATATTGAAAATATGAAGAGTCAGGAGCAAGAAAGAAAGAGAGAGAGAGAGAGAGAATGAAAGAGAGTGAGAGAGAGAGAGAGAATGAAAGAGAGTGAGAGAGAGAGGAGAGAGAATGAAAGAGAGAGAGAGAGAGAGGAAGAGAGAGAGAAAAAGAGAGTATAGAAGGTGAGAATGAAAGGTATTCTCATTGTCAGTGCTGTGCTTAGAGAGGAAGCTCCTCCCTTCCCTTGCCTCCCAGAAGGGAATCTTGACTCCTCCCCATCTCTGAGGAGGGCGAATGTCCGTCCTCCTGTCGCGTGCTTACTACATGTCGCATGAAGAAGAAGAGATCTTCTCACCTCTCGACCTGGCAGATTGCCAAGAGATCAAGACCACCGAGTTCCGCTGTCCCGGCAGAGTCGCCAATCTCTCGGATGTCGACCACTTCTTCGTCCACAAAGTGTACCCGCCAGTCATTGTCAGTATTCTACTAGCTTTCGTCGAGATACATATCTACATGTACATAAGATTGACAACTCACTCTCTCTCCCCATGCATGGACACATTAAATTGAATAATGGGAATGACTTCTACAAAAGTACTCTTGAGTTGTTGTTGACAATTAATTGTGTGAGAGAGAAGACATGGTGTTGATGTTAATTGACTTATTTCAGGAGACGGAGCCTCGTCTGGTTGCTCTGGCCATTGTCTTTCTACTCTGTTTCATCGTCTGCCTCTCTGGCAATGTCTCAGTTCTCACAATGATTCGTGGACTTCTCAAAAGCAGAAAAAGACAAGTCCGCCTTTCATATTTATTCTGAATCATATCTAAGAATGCTTTTTGTCTCGCCCTTTTTCGCTTTCGACTTCCCATTGCTTTTTCTCCCCAACCTCTCTCACACACTCTCTCCCCATTTATCTCAATCTCTCTCAACCCCTCTCTCTCTCTCCCCTTTTTCACTCCCTCTCTCCCCATTTACCTCAATCTCTCTCAAACCCTCTCTCTCTCCACAACCTTTCTCACTCCCTCTCTTCCCATTTATCTCAATCTCTCTCAAACCCTCTCTCTCCCCAACCTTTCTCACTCCCTCTCTCCCCATTTATCTCAATCTCTCTCAAACCCTCTCTCTCACACCCTCTCTCCCCAACCTTTCTCAGTCCCTCTCTTCCCATTTATCTCAATCTCTCTCAAACCCTCTCTCTCCCCAACCTTTCTCACTCCCTCTCTCCCCATTTATCTCAATCTCTCTCAACCCCTCTCTCTCTCTCTCTCCCCTTTTTCACTCCCTCTCTCCCCATTTACCTCAATCTCTCTCAAACCCTCTCTCTCCCCAACCTTTCTCACTCCCTCTCTCCCCATTTATCTCAATCTCTCTCAACCCCTCTCTCTCTCTCTCCCCTTTTTCACTCCCTCTCTCCCCATTTACCTCAATCTCTCTCAAACCCTCTCTCTCCACAACCTTTCTCACTCCCTCTCTTCCCATTTATCTCAATCTCTCTCAAACCCTCCCTCTCCCCAACCTTTCTCACTCCCTCTCTCCCCATTTATCTCAATCTCTCTCAACCCCTCTCTCTCTCTCCCCTTTTTCACTCCCTCTCTCCCCATTTACCTCAATCTCTCTCAAACTCTCTCTCTCCACAACCTTTCTCACTCCCTCTCTTCCCATTTATCTCAATCTCTCTCAAACCCTCTCTCTCCACAACCTTTCTCACTCCCTCTCTCCCCATTTATCTCAATATCTCTCAAACCCTCTCTCTCACACCCTCTCTCCCCAACCTTTCTCAGTCCCTCTCTTCCCATTTATCTCAATCTCTCTCAAACCCTCTCTCTCCCCAACCTTTCTCACTCCCTCTCTCCCCATTTATCTCAATCTCTCTCAACCCCTCTCTCTCTCTCTCCCCTTTTTCACTCCCTCTCTCCCCATTTACCTCAATCTCTCTCAAACCCTCTCTCTCTCCACAACCTTTCTCACTCCCTCTCTTCCCATTTATCTCAATCTCTCTCAAACCCTCTCTCTCCACAACCTTTCTCACTCCCTCTCTCCCCATTTATCTCAATCTCTCTCAAACCCTCTCTCTCACACCCTCTCTCCCCAACCTTTCTCAGTCCCTCTCTTCCCATTTATCTCAATCTCTCTCAAACCCTCTCTCTCCCCAACCTTTCTCACTCCCTCTCTCCCCATTTATCTCAATCTCTCTCAAACCCTCTCTCTCCACAACCTTTCTCACTCCCTCTCTCCCCATTTATCTCAATCTCTCTCAAACCCTCTCTCTCACACCCTCTCTCCCCAACCTTTCTCAGTCCCTCTCTTCCCATTTATCTCAATCTCTCTCAAACCCTCTCTCTCCCCAACCTTTCTCACTCCCTCTCTCCCCATTTATCTCAATCTCTCTCAACCCCTCTCTCTCTCTCCCCTTTTTCACTCCCTCTCTCCCCATTTACCTCAATCTCTCTCAAACCCTCTCTCTCTCCACAACCTTTCTCACTCCCTCTCTTCCCATTTATCTCAATCTCTCTCAAACCCTCTCTCTCCACAACCTTTCTCACTCCCTCTCTCCCCATTTATCTCAATCTCTCTCAAACCCTCTCTCTCCACAACCTTTCTCACTCCCTCTCTCCCCATTTATCTCAATCTCTCTCAAACCCTCTCTCTCACACCCTCTCTCCCCAACCTTTCTCAGTCCCTCTCTTCCCATTTATCTCAATCTCTCTCAAACTCTCTCTCTCCACAACCTTTCTCACTCCCTCTCTTCCCATTTATCTCAATCTCTCTCAAACCCTCTCTCTCCACAACCTTTCTCACTCCCTCTCTCCCCATTTATCTCAATCTCTCTCAAACCCTCTCTCTCACACCCTCTCTCCCCAACCTTTCTCAGTCCCTCTCTTCCCATTTATCTCAATCTCTCTCAAACCCTCTCTCTCCCCAACCTTTCTCACTCCCTCTCTCCCCATTTATCTCAATCTCTCTCAACCCCTCTCTCTCTCTCTCTCCCCTTTTTCACTCCCTCTCTCCCCATTTACCTCAATCTCTCTCAAACCCTCTCTCTCCACAACCTTTCTCACTCCCTCTCTTCCCATTTATCTCAATCTCTCTCAAACCCTCTCTCTCCCCAACCTTTCTCACTCCCTCTCTCCCCATTTATCTCAATCTCTCTCAAACCCTCTCTCTCACACCCTCTCTCCCCAACCTTTCTCAGTCCCTCTCTTCCCATTTATCTCAATCTCTCTCAAACCCTCTCTCTCCCCAACCTTTCTCACTCCCTCTCTCCCCATTTATCTCAATCTCTCTCAACCTCTCTCTCTCTCTCCCCTTTTTCACTCCCTCTCTCCCCTTTTACCTCAATCTCTCTCAAACCCTCTCTCTCTCCACAACCTTTCTCACTCCCTCTCTTCCCATTTATCTCAATCTCTCTCAAACCCTCTCTCTCCCCAACCTTTCTCACTCCCTCTCTCCCCATTTATCTCAATCTCTCTCAAACCCTCTCTCTCACACCCTCTCTCCCCAACCTTTCTCACTCCCTCTCTTCCCATTTATCTCAATCTCTCTCAAACCCTCTCTCTCCCCAACCTTTCTCACTCCCTCTCTCCCCATTTATCTCAATCTCTCTCAAACCCTCTCTCTCACACCCTCTCTCCCCAACCTTTCTCAGTCCCTCTCTTCCCATTTATCTCAATCTCTCTCAAACCCTCTCTCTCCCCAACCTTTCTCACTCCCTCTCTCCCCATTTATCTCAATCTCTCTCAACCCCTCTCTCTCTCTCTCCCCTTTTTCACTCCCTCTCTCCCCATTTACCTCAATCTCTCTCAAACCCTCTCTCTCTCCACAACCTTTCTCACTCCCTTTCTTCCCATTTATCTCAATCTCTCTCAAACCCTCTCTCTCCTCAACCTTTCTCACTCCCTCTCTCCCCATTTATCTCAATCTCTCTCAAACCCTCTCTCTCACACCCTCTCTCCCCAACCTTTCTCAGTCCCTCTCTCCCCATTTATCTCAATCTCTCTCAAACCCTCTCTCTCTCCCCTACCTTTCTCACTCTCTCTCTCCCCATGTATCTCAATCTCTCTCAAACCCTTTCTCTCTCTCTCTCTCTCTCTCTCTCTCTCTCTTTCTCTCTGCAACCTTTCTCAGTCCCTCTGTCCCCATTTATCTCAATCTCTTTCAAACCCTCACTCTCTCCTCAAGCTCTCGCAACTTCTCTAAATTCCTCTCACTTTGTAACTTTACCCATTTGAAGGCGACTCCCCGAGTTGGAGACCACACGATAATCTACATATCAGCACTTTGCGTAGTGGACATCTGCATTTCACTCTCTCTCCCAACTGCCATCACAGTCGGTTTTTTACTGGAACCTTGCTCTTGCGAACGAAGAATATTATCTGGAAATCCGTACCCTGAAAGGCGCATTTGATCTTTGGAAACTAATAAAGAGGGGCTTCGCTTTCCTTAAAACTCCGTAGGATTTTGAATGCCTTAAAAAAAAACTTCATCTATGTAGCTCAATGAAGGATAAATCGGCAACATTATCTGATTTTTTTTTTGTAGTTCCTGTACTATTCTTGAGGTTTAATTAGCGCAGAAATTCTCGCACTCATTTAAAACTTTTTCTGCAAATTGTTTACAAATAGAATACTTCATTAAGAAGAAGACTAGCTCGCGTTGTAATTATCAATTAATGGATCGACCTCTTCCCTTGATTTTTGATTCTAGAGTACAAATTGATTTCTCTCACATAAGCATTGGTAAAAAATCGAAGCCCAGCCACGACATTAAACGTATGAATTCAATGGCATGACTTCTACTATTTCGTCCTACTTTACGACTTATTTTTCTTCCCTACCTAACCTCCTTTGATTTTTCAATCTCATTGGCTGTGCCTATCCCCCCTCCCCGTGAAGTTAACGAACAAAAGAGATATGAAACCCGAGAGGCCATATACAATTTAATCTGGACAATAATGGGTGTTTACATGTACATGCGAGTGCACAAATCGAAGTCTTTGAAAAGCTTCTTCCCTCTTTTCGACATGAATCGAGATGAGAGACATCTTGGGTCGGATGTCCCTGCATGGCAATTGCCATAGATCAATACCATTCGAACACTTCTGGAATGGAACAACGAAAGTGTATTGCAGGACAACCTTCTGGGGTTTTGGTTGTATGGCAGAGTGCTGTGCAAAGTGCATCACGTGTGCGGAGGAGTGGGGCGGATAGCGTCGACCTTCCTGATCACAGCCATTACCTTCGACCGCTACGTGGCTGTCTGCCACCCCCTCGTCTCCGTCTATCGCTCACGTTCCTTCGTGTACGCAGTCATCTCTGGTTAGCCTTTCTCATCTTGCTAAATAAATGAAAAGAAGTAAGTTGAATAGCAATGATTCGCCATGTCCCTGAGCATTCAAGCAATTCCACGACGGAAGTGGTCATAGCTTATTCTTGTCAGTCCGGTAGTGTTTACGTCAATGAAAAGATCTCCAACTTCTCTCTGTCTACTGACGTCATCCCCGTCTTCTTCTTTGTTTCATTCAGCAAAGCTGCATAATCCATTCTCCCCCTCACAATCCGATTCAAATGCCGGACATCGAGAGAAGAGTGAAGTTCAATAACAGAGATAAACTGTCTCCCTCTTTTTATCTTTCTCTACAACTCACGCAACTATTACATGAGCTAACCATGGGAGAGAGCTATGTAATAGCGAAAGAGAGAAAGATTGAGAGAGTGCAGGCATCGTGGTGGTGGAGGGAAAGAAAGAAAGATTGAGAGAGTGTAGGCATCGTGGTGGTGGAGGGAAAGAGAGAAAGATTGAGAGAGTGCAGGCATCGTGGTGGTGGAGGGAAAGAGAGAAAGATTGAGAGAGTGCAGGCATCGTGGTGGTGGAGGGAAAGAGAGAAAGATTGAGAGAGTGCAGGCATCGTGGTGGTGGAGGGAAAGAGAGAAAGATTGAGAGAGTGCAGGCATCGTGGTGGTGGCGGTGCTGCTCCTGCTGCCCTTGCTGATCTTCTCGGACACGAATGAGTACGTGATCCACGAGTTCGCTTCTCTCTCGAACCTCGACTGGACACGAGTCCGCGTCTTCAAATGTTCTGACACGATGCCCACACCAGTCTTCCTTCTCTTCACCTACAGGTTCTCTCTCCTCTTCTTTACTCTTATCTGATCCCCCCTTCAGCACCTTCACGGTTGGCTTCATGCTTCCGCTCTCTCTCATCCTCTTCTTCGACATCAACCTTCTGCTCAGACTCTACGCGCACACTCGGTTCACGATTCTCTCCCATTTTAAGCAGAGACAATGATTCTGTCAAATCTTTACAAACATTACAAATTTTATATAGAGACATACATTTCCTTAATTCTTTTGTTCTGGTTCAGATGCTATACTATGCAACAAAAAGGGGGGGGGAGAGAAAACAAAGGGAGGGGGAGAGGAAGAAGAGGAGCTGGGAAATGAGAGCGGTAGAGAAAGTGCAAGAGAACAGGCAGAAAGAGAGATCATGGGCATGGAAATAAGAATAATCCTAGAATGCTGTCGCACACGGCCATTCCACTGCGACGGATCGTGCGGTACACCTTGATGATTACCGTAATCTACTTCGTGGGATGGACTCCGTATTGGTGGTCGGTGCTCTACGGCAGCTACAACGACATCAACTATGGTCCTGGATATGGTCCCGATGAGGTCCGCTCATATCATCATTTGTTGCTACACATTCCACAAGGGGAAATCCTTTTTTTATCGATAAATTTTGATATTTCCTTCCATACTGAAGGATAATACAGGGAACTCTCTTCTTGATCTACGTCTTGCATGCCTTCCCGTACCTGGCAGTGGCAACTAACTGGATCTTTTACGGTCTCCTCAACACGCAGCTTCAGGTAAAGAATGGTTTCCTCTTTACCCAGGCTGCTCATCTCTCACAGCATATAACAAAGTAATTTAGCAGCGTTTCGACGTAGATGGAGCCCCGATGACAACGTTGCATCCATCTGTCAGGTTTGTCAATTTCAGTCGGCTTTCTTATCTTCAAAATTTGTACTAGTATTTCTATATTTCGATAACAGCTGCAGCAGCAAAAGCTATCTTTCCATCATGAGTAAGGGATTAAAGAAACAGCTACCGCGGAGAGACATCTCGGGACTCAATCGCCATGCTAAGAGGGGCCTCCAATCGATTGCTCGACACCAACTGCAGAATATGATCTACAACTGCAGCTGCCAAGTAAAAACCAGTGCCAAGTAGAGAGAGAGCCCGCCACCCCACCATTTCTACCACTCGTCGTGATTTGTTAACATATCGCAAATGGAACGAGAGATTCATATCTGAACTCAACTCTGAGATATGAATAGCATATCACAATCAATACATGTACTCTATTCACAATTTGGCAAAATAAAATGGGTAATAAAATGAGCATTCCTTGCTATCCTTCTGGTATGGTGTTGGCATTGAAAGTATAAGAAGAAGTCGACATAAATGTGGAGAAAAGGGGAGAAACTACACCAAAACGATGTCCCCGTACACAAAACAGGCGATGTATTGGAAGATATTCGATTCCAACTCTCAATGAAATGCCAGCATTCAAGACAATTGAACAATTTTCAGGAAAGGTGAATCTCAATAGAAAGAAATAGCTGGAACTGGGAAAGAGCACTTCGCAAGAAAAGGTAAACAGGTTGTCAGGAGAATAGGATTGAGTACCACGGAAATATAGGATATATCAATATTCATCTTAAACTAACAGCAGAGCTTTAATATACGATCTTTCTATAAAAAAAAGAAATAGGTCTCTCTGTTATTCTTTTGAGATTAGCAATAAAAAAGTAATTAGAATGACATGTTAATGTTCTCGCCTTCTCTGATACGAACTGATGCATGGGATGTCAAGAAGTCTGCTCACGATAGAACGTCGGCTGGAAGGAACGAAAACTAACCAATACGTCAATTATTGTTAATATAATTCATGTGATAAAGGCGCTATAAACTTGCACCTCTTTTTCCACTTCCACGATGAGACAAAAGGGGTCTGAAAACTACTAATGAAACGGACCCGATAATCATCAAGGCAGCCATCCGAATCGGAATCTCCACTGGAATCACTTCGATCTCGATCTGGGGAGGACATCTCAAGGGCCACGGGAGGAATCCCCTCTTTCATGTCCCCACTTCCCGTTGGCCGGTGAGTGTAGCACTCAAGGAATATTTTAATCATTCAATAATCTTTCCGAAAGACGTCGAATAATATTATTTGTTACAATATAAAATACATGGGTCGAAAGCAACAATAGAAAAGAAGGAAGTTAACCGTGTCGCAAACGCGAACTGGATGTTTCTTGAGCTTATCGATCCGGATCGTGTGAGAGGAACACGCTGCGCACACTACATTTCCACATGCCCGGCAGTGGTGCTGAAAAGAATGTCTCTGTTTAGAACTACTTTGTTACTGCGCGTCGAGAATAAAAAGCAAAAGGAAACTTAAGAGAACGAGACAAAAGGAATTGGTATTGCATAAAGAAAATAATGGAAGGAAGGATAGAACCCTGCGTTGTATGAAAGAGAACTGCGTTCGCCCGCAGGCCATGCAACGAGCGGCCTCCGAGTCAGGCACCCATACGGCCGCGTGCTCAGTCGCAGCTTTCTTCGTTCCTCACATAATTATTAAGAACTTCCGGATGACATTCAAAATATTGTTATATATAAAATGTATCGGGCTGTTTTCGTGATTAGATTTAAGAAGCGACTGATAAGATTGCAGCTAGTGTATGATAACTTAGAAAATTTAAAAGCATCCTAACTCGAATTCAAGGCTAAGTTTCTTCGCATATATAATAGCAACAATATTCGGCGCTATCCTAGTTGGGGGGAGGACCAAAAAAATTTTTTTTCCCAATCGACTCCAAATCGTGCGTAGGGGGTTATAGGCCATGGGAAACACGATTAAAATGTTTATTTTGCATTATTTTGTCGTTTTAAAGCGCGCGCGAGTAAAGGCTTGCTGCGGTAAGAGAAGTATAGAACCTTTAGAAAGAAGTTCGACAATGCAGCGATCGATGTGCACCATCCACTCTCTCTTCTCGTTTGCAGTTGCAGCGTACACCGGGAAACTCTTAGAAGGTGTGCGAATGAGCCAGCCATTCTTGAGGGGACCATCATCCGGCATGTCCTGAAAAAGATCTACTGTGGAAAAAGACAGAGATTGGGAGAGTACCTCCAGGCGAACATTCTCAAGAGGGATGATGTGTTGTTTGTTGTATCGCTTGTTAGCAATCAGTATGTTGCCATAAATTAGGATGTCATTGAAGAGGAAGAACTGCCTTCTTTTCGCTCCTTTTCTGAAGATATGATAATGGCCCAGCGAGTTAGCAATTCATTTAAATTCAGATAGAACGGAAAATGGAGCTGTGTGAAGTACCTGCACATCTTGAGCAGAACGCCCTCTCCGACAAGCACCCTGCCAAATAAATTGAGTGGCTGGCCACTGCTGCCGAAGCACTGCTCAACATTCTTGACCCGGCGGGAGTTCACTTCGCTGTTCACTTAAAGCATGAAGATTCCAACCGATCTCCCTTGGCCAAAACAACTCACCGAGCCTGTCAACCATCGACGCCCTCGCAGAGACGACTCGCCTGAAGGGAAGAGGACGGATGAATAACAACAAATCACACGAAAACTGGTTTAGAGTTAGTCATAGGGGAAATGATGAAATGAACTACTCACCTTCGATAAATCCAGATACACACCGCAAGAAATTTACAAATATTCCCAAATTTTTCACATATCAATTCAAAATATTTCATTTGTCCATGTTTGCGCCCGCATTATCTTCCGAATATGACTTTTTATTTGATGTAACATGAACATTCGCGAATGCCAATTAAGTTTTCGTGAATATTGTCGTTATAAGGATTGGTGAAGTCCTGAAATAACATGTAAATTATACGGTTTAGACAGGCATAATTTATGTCAATAACGGTTCGCTTAGGGGGTTTATTTATTTGCTGATTGTGTTCCCTCGTTGTGACGACAAGAAGCAGAGCAACCGCCTCTTGTGTATCAATTTCTGCAGTTTAGTTTCCACGTTGCTATCTCAGGGTTGTCACTTGTTTCGTGTTGTTTAGCTGAGCAAACCTAGTTTACAGGGTGTGGCCCACCCTTTCATTAATTCGATCTGTCTTTGTTTATCGGTGTCACTTGCATCCTATGCTTATCAACAATTAAAGTGCGAGTTCCTTTGCAGTCATGAGGTCCGTTCTTTTTATCAGAAATGAATAGAAGATTACGACGGCAACAAAGTTTCGAGTTGAGTTGTTTGCCTTTCTCACAGACCGAAACGCCTTTCATCCCTTGCCTTGTGTACTCATTTTGCCCCACAATTGAAGTTGTTCAATACAGCCAGAAGCATATTTTTCCATTCCCTCGAACGTTAATTATTGTGTGCACGAAAACTTTCAAACAATTTCATTTTAGTTGATGGGAGGGATGTGGTTTCGAGTGCGGCAAGGCTTGTTCGTGCTCCTTGCTATTCTCTCGCTTCTGATGATATGGCAGGGATTCGACAACAGCAATTCCCATATCTCTGAACGCGTCTCTCTTGAGGTTTCGCTCGGAATTACTTATTTTACGGTGAGTAAGTTAATCGATTTGTAGACGGATCGACCAGTCACTATGACCATCAGCATCCTTGGCAAGGATGACGGTACTCGGAAGAAAATAGAACCGTCTGTAGCAGCGGATGCGGCGACCGTTCGTTTTCAATCATTCTGGCTTTTCTTCACTCTGTGTTTAGATGAAGATATAGTTTGTATATCTTAAGGGTTGTCGGATTCCGAGGCTGGATATAAACGGCTCCGAAGTTATTGGATTTTTTAAAAGCTCGAAGCCGCTAAACTGTGAGAAGAACCCTGAGAACTGGGCATTTGTGGACAAGTCATCGAAATTCTCACTGATCCCCTCAAAGTCAGCTTTAATTTCTTTTTTTTTGAGTGGCAATAGGGTTGTGGTTGATGTCGTTGCAACATCCAATAATGAGATTTAGCTTATTTATTGTACAGGAAAGATGCGAAATGTTTTGGAGTTCCTTTCACTCGCGTGGACGATGATAAATTAGAATACGGAGTGAGAGTCGAGTTGAAGGAGGGAAGTGCTCTTCCCAGCGACTTTCTAAGCGTTGCCTGCAAGTTGAACTCTCAGTCCTGGTGTGTTTTTATCTTCTCTTGTCTGGTCATTATGATTTCGGTGTTGGAATTCTTTTAAATCCTATACAGGAAGGGCCTGCTGATGTCGGTGGTGCGAAAGGAGTCTCGAGTTGCTTCACTCAAAAAGAAGAAGCCATCCGACAACTCAACCGGACTCAATGTCTTCTTTCTCGGCTTTGATTCCCTCAGCCAGTTGTCCTTTAGGTTACCTCCTCTTAGCAGTTTGTTTATTTTTAATTGAGTTCAACGGCTCTGAAATAACTAATCCTAGGCGTAAACTACCGAAAACTGTTCGTTTTCTTGAAGATGAGTTGAAGTCAGTCGTCTTGAATGGTTAGTGGTGGTTCTGAATTAACGAGAAAAGCTAAAAACGGTTGAGGTAGTGGCGGTTCTATTCTAAATTAACGAGAAAACGGTTGAGGCTACAACATTGTTGGCGATGGCACTCCACAGGCCTTCATTCCGATCCTCACCGGAGCCACTGAAGTGGAACTTCCTCTTACGAGGTTGCCCTTTTCTGTTTCTCATGGATGCGTTTCCAATTAATGTGATTCTATTTTCATCTGTTGAATTCTCTTTGCTTAGAAAACGTTTCAAAGATGCGAAGTACGTTGACGAAGCATATCCTTTTGCTTGGAAGAATTTCTCTGATCGGGGCTACGCTACATTGTACGGGGAAGATGCAGCAGCCATAGGTTGGGTGGGCTTGCAAGCATGAACAAGTCAATCCAATTCACACTCTCAGGCACTTTCACATATCGCCTGAAAGGATTTCGAGATCAACCAACTGACCACTATACACGGACTTTCTTTCAACAGGCAGAAAAGATCCTTGGGAACATGAAGTGCCTTGGCTCGGAACCGCTTCACAAGGTTTTCCTTTCCTTCTGCATTGCCAGTAGAAAAAAAGAGGAACTTTAACTTTGTTGTTGCAGTCGTGGTTACGGTACTCAGGAGAGTTCATGAAGGCCTACGCTGACATCCCTCGGTTTTTGTTGATGCACCATTCTATGCTATCACACGATGATATTAACCTGGTCCGTTGTCTTTTCCTTTAGCTGTTCTTGATGTGACGATGCCGACAGTTGAATGGTCAACCACGGGGTCTTTTGAGTGATGAGATCTTCTGAACAGGTGGGAGTGATTGACGACGATCTCTTTTCTCATCTTCGGGAGATGAAAGAATCGGGTGCATTCAAGAACACGGTTGTGGTTGTGATGGCCGATCACGGTCATCGATTCGCTTCTCTCAGGAACACTCACCAGGTTGCCATCTTGGTTTTGTTCCGTTTACATCTTTAGTTTCAAGTGTACTATTTTGTTGTGATTAAAACGTAGAGCCCTGTTATTCTGGTATTGTATTGCAGGGACAACTGGAGGAGCGTCTGCCATTCTTTTCCATTGCTCTTCCTCCCTCCTTTAAGGAGACGGAGAAAGGAAGAAAGGCAAGTATTTGAAGCACTCGTCAAGTAATACGCTTTCGAAATTTTCAGAAAGAAGAGTGGTAGAAATGGCAAATTAGTAAGCATGAACCGCGTTATCACCGAAATGCACAGGCCTATGCGAATCTGCGTGCGAATGCAGATCGGCTGAGCTCTCCCTTCGACATCCACGCGACTCTCTTGGATTTACTAGACTGGCCAGCTGACTTGGACACCATGCAAGATGCCTCGAAACGGAGATCTCTTTCCCTTTTCCGGTCTCTTTCTTTTCATTTTTATTTGGAATGAATTGTTATGTTCTTGTATTCCCCGTTGAGTTACATTTAAATTCAGACCGATTCCGTCGTCTCGAAGTTGTTCGCAAGCAGGGATCGAACCTCACTGGTGCATTTGTTTGGACTGGGAAGATGCCCTCAAGACTGACAGCGACAAGAAGGTCCTTTTTGCAGTTTTAATTCCAATTGTGAACTTCTTGCGATTCCGATAAGTCGTCACCGTCACACTTTCTTTTACATTTTCTTTCGAGATAATATATAGTATATTCAGGATTCACTGGAGATAGCGCGAGCAGTTGTGCAGACGATGAACCAGGAGACAGAGCCTGAGAGAGCTCTCTGTGCTCCTCTCAGACTCAAGGAGCTAATCCACGCTAAGAGGTCAGAACTCTCACTTCTTTATTTCCCTTCTCAACTATTACATGCATTGAGTGCTGGACGTTGCAAGCACAACGATATTATCATTTTCCTGTTCTAGATTGGTGCCGAATTCTGGTGTGATGGCGTACAAGAACGTGAAGGACGCGGATGGATTCGTGCCAGACCTGAGTGGCTCGACAAAGACTGTCTTCGCCCACTACCAGCTGAAGCTGGCCACGATGCCAGGCCGAGCCATCTACGAGGTCACCGTTCTCTACAACTCTCTGCAGAACCATCTCACTGTCAACCTCGCTGAGATGTCTCACATCAACAAGTTCGGAGACGACCCTCACTGCATCATCAGCAAGAACTACTTCTTAGCCACCTTTTGCGTCTGTTACGATAGAATTTAATATCATGATTTCTTAGAGGTTTCTTTTATCTTCACTGCGTGAATCTAGAGCATTTTATTAGAATCCGTTTAATTCAATTAGTTAGTAAATCTTTCTGTAGCCTCCCAACCTAACAAATTTTTAGCAGCGGAATTCAAATGAAAATATGCCTTGGTTAGCAAGTAGCCATAGAATTTCCTTTGCTCATTTCCTAAAGTCGTGTTTTATGCCTCTCATGAATTTCTGTATGAATTGTACATCCCAACGTCTTGCTTTCATCACTTCATGTTCGCTTGATCTTGAAACATTCAGAGCTCTCTACATCTTGAATAATCTTAGAAGAATTGTGCAGTATTGTCCATCAACTGTTGATATTTGTTGTCATGTAATGTATAGTGATCTACCTTAACTGCCTTTATATCAGTGCTGTACTTCCAATGCATATTATTGTAAAAATATGTTTCAGATTACAACTAAAGGAAGGCTTTCTCCTTCATATATTACCGGGCATCACGTTGTTGTTAGCGGGTTAATCTTATTTATTGTAAGAGATGTTCCTTCCCTATAACTGTTTATGCATTGCGAGCTTTCATCGTTTGTTAAGTCTGACCATAAAGCCAGTTTTAGAGAAAAGTAGTAACGAAATGAGAATGGGTATGGAAACCAGGAACAGGGTACTTGACCGTAAAAAGAGTGGAGAAACGTGTCAAGAGAACAGCCTCAGATGGAAGTGTTCCCAAGCGTTTCGGAACTTCTCTCTTCTCGCCTACAGTGTTCGGAATGCTCGCAAGAGTTCTCGAATAGTTCAGCCCGGAGACTGCATGAAGTTTGTGAGACTTTGCAAGGATGGTGAGACGCCCTTTCATGGTGAAGAGATGAACGAGTGCAGGTGAAGCGGCATGGCTGTGTGAAGAGTCAGTCGGATGCCCGTCTGGTGGAGCCCCACTCCTCTTCCTCCCCAGTCTGGCCATCTCCTCGCCGCTTCCATTGTCCTAAGCCTTCCTGCACCAAACACTTCACGGCTCTTCGCTTTCTCAAGCAACACTTCCTCAAGGCACACACCGTCAAGGTTAGTGTTATCTTGAGAACGGAATATGCATTTTTTTTACAGAAAAGCAATTTTTCTTGAGCAATATTTTGCCGATAAACAATCGAGAATAACTAGGCAGTCTCATCAGTGGTGCTTTTTTAGCGTTTACTTAATTCCAGGATAAGATTTGTGATTGCGGGAAGATGTTCAGCCTGCAAAGAGATCTTGATTACCATCGCAAGTGGAGATGCGCAGTGTCCCGGAGTGAAAGACAAGCAGCTGGGGCCTCTCCTCCTGCACGCAGAACCACCGACCGAGCAAGGAAGAGCGTATGCAAGTGTAAAGACGAAGAGAAGAATGCAATTGCTCCTGATTCCTCTGCAACCCAGTCGACTTCTGCAGAGCTGAGCTTCGAACAACGCCCAAACGCCGCTATTATCAAGTATGAATCTCATTCTTTTTTTGCGAAGGTACTTGATCGGAGTGGAAATTGGGTGTGGAAATCTCTCAGAAATGGGAGCAGTTCGATCGTGTTGCTGCACACTACAGATGTGTGTGCATTGGTGGCTTCTCTCCTTGGCGGGGAAGTCAATTTGTCTTCCCTCCCTCCCTCCTCTTCTTCACCTTCTAATCATGGCAACTCTTGTGATAATCCACTGGATACTCCACCTGTAAAAGGTAGGAAATTCTTTCTTCCATCCACTTTCTAGAGACTTACCAGGTGTTCAGTAACTGCCATTTTGTTCTTTCAGGTATTGTGAACCAAATGACAGACACTTCGTTCCCGATCTATCCTATGCCTGCTACAGACCGAAATGATTATGCTGAGGCAGCGTCCCAAACAGAAGAAGCTTACCGTAATCAGATGCGGTTCCTCCAGCAACATGTACGTCTATTCTCTGTCTGTGTTTGAACTGAGAGATGGAAGGATTCAGTGATGAGAGGGTGAGAGAGAGAGAGAGAGAGAGGAGAGGAGAGAAGGTAGGGCGAGTCAATGATTGCTTTGAGGATTCGATGTGCCAGACGATGGAAATGGCTGTGATGGGAGAAGGGGGGCCGGCCAGCCAAGAATTCTCGAGCATTCCCTCCGGAGATGCCTTCTCGATCAGACACATGGACAGGAATTTGGATGATGGACTGGACGACGAATTCAGAGACATAGAAACACAGACTCTGCCTCTCTGGGACGGGGCGGACATGCAGTCATACTGGAACTGACTTCTTTGCTGGATAGGTTATCCTTTCTTTGATACACATTCTAATTTCATCTACATAGACTTGCTATATTTCTACCATTTCGATTTTAATGCAATATGGCTACTATTTTGGACTTTTTTTAAACGTTTTTCTACGTTTAGCTTATATCTGAAATGAGTACCCAGAGGAATTTAAATTATTTTTTATGACGTGTGATCTACGGTTTTGTGCCTTATTTAAATGTTGACGAAGCTAGTCAATGATAAAGTACCTACTTATATGGTATTGCTACATTTAATGGGCTAGTCTTCCATCTCGGTTGCCTTTCTTAATGAAGCGGCTTAGAGGGAGAACGGGGGATTGAGGTTGCTTGAGTCATGTCACTGAGAGGATTTCTCCGAAGTAATCTCCTTGTTCATTCTGGGCGGCTAATGATCACGGCTGCTGCTTCCGAACGAGGTTCTTCTGGTTTTGTCGTTTTTTTTTTCGTCACGGTTACTTCTTTTGTCTAGATGAACTGGCCTTGTCCTATTCTTTTGCAAGAGTAGAATGGATCTCCTTATGTCTACCATCTCTGTTACAAAGGTAAAGACACCTCTTCCACTTGCCTCTGGCCGGCCCCCGCTGTTGTGGAGGCCCCTTCATTTGAGTTGACCCGAGTTGTCACTAACCATCTCATCCAGTCTGCCTATTCTGTCTTCAGCGAGAAGAACTTCACCAGGGAAAGTTTCCTGATCGGTGCCAACGACGTTAGTTATTGCCGTCTTATTAGAAGAAGATGAGTAAGAATGGGGTTGCTTGAGGGGCTGTCTCTGTTGACTGGCTATTTGGTGGATGGCCACTGGGAACGAGTGGAAGCTCTCTGCTCGTCTGAGCTGGCTGCTGCCCTCCGGCTCAAAAGGTTTCTTACTCTTTTCTGCTTTTCATCCTAATAGGCGTGAGCAATCTGAACTTGTAGAGAGGAGCTCTCCCCATCATTTCTCTCCGCAATCAAGTTTTCGCCTGAAGATGTTGTACACTCTTTCATCTATTCAACAATGATCTCTGGTCGCAATGTCTTTCGAGGTCTGCTTTGGTGACTCTTCTTGCTGGGTGTAGAGAATGTCTTAGTGTCGGGGAGTATGTTCATCTACTTTGCTGTGGTGTCTCTGATCCGCCGATCGAAGGACGTCCCCTTCGGCCTCTCTGCCCCCGTTTATCTCTCCCGCTTCCGTCCTCAACTCAGTGTTGCAAATATCACGTCAGTCCTTTGCTTCACAAAACTTGCCTACATTGAGGCAAACAATCGTTTCAAGAGTCGTATTTCTCTAGATTCTCCCGCACTTTGAGTGCTCGCGGGCCCTGGAAGGTAACGGCACTCAATTTATCGCTCTAGTTTTCACTCTAAAAGCTGAAGAGGCATTATCATCTTTTTAGCGTCATTTTACCTACACAGTGTCAGTTTTTCAATTAGGTTTTGTTATTGCTTGTTGAACACGTTTATTATAACTGATCCTGTTATAATTTGGTGGTATACAATTATATAGGATAACAGGTGCTGTTTTCTTGTCAGTGTTCTCTTTCCCCTTGTTGATTATTTTTCTCTTTCTCTATCCTAGTAAATAATTTTCTCACACTCCCTCTCGCTTTTTCTCTCAAAATTCTTGAACGTTTTATGACGTTGCTTTAATAATTAAATTCCTATATCTTCTTTTATTTCACAAAGCGGGATAAAAAAAATTGGATACTTTCTTTTGAAATTTTTTTTTTAAGCGATTTGGGTACTTTATGGGAAATGTATTGGAAGCTATGAGTTCTCGTGTGGAAAACGAGGGTTCTGTGTTTCGACTTCTCGTTGCTCGCTCGTATCTCTAGTCTCTCTTCCATTGCTGCCACTTTCTCCTCCATCTCTCGTTCTCTGTCTGCTCTCCTTCTTCCACTCACTCCATCGCATGCATACATAGGGCTGAGAATGCGAGAGAGCCGTGCGGTTGTGAGAGAGTCAGAGAAGCGGAATCTCTCGCGAGAGAGTAGGAATGAGAGAGAGCAGGCAACTAGAGTGTCATTGGCTGAGGCACTCGCTGCGGCTACGCAATCTGTCAGGTGGCTCAGAAACATTTGTCGACGTTTTGCATATTTAGAAGAGCCCATGAATTCAGTATCATTTTGGATTCTTTTAAATCCTTTTCTCGCATCGTGTTTTTGTAGGATTTTTGCTAGTATTTGTATAGAATTTGACAGTGTGGAGAGATTTGCCGATGCCGCTCCAAGCTAATTAGAGAGGACACTTGCACAGAGTCCCACCACTCTTGAAGAGAAGAGATAGTTGTGGAGCAGAGTCAGGCCCGCCATGGAGGGCGAGGACTCCTTCGATTACCTCTTTAAGGTTGTCCTCATTGGCGACATGGGAGTCGGCAAGACGTCAGTTCTCTTTCATTTATCATTTTTTAGTCATGCTTTACCTTCTCAGATTTGCATCTTAATTTCTTCGTGAAACTAGTCTAGAAATGCTGAATGAAGCTGGATTATTTGATTACAGATGTGTCGTGCAGAGATTTCGTAACGGAACTTTTGTCGATCGGCAGGTTTGGTTGAATCCATTTTTCGAGCACTTAACAGAAGGAAAAGAATACTCTTATCGTAGGGTACAACCATCGGCGTTGATTTTACGATGAAAACGGTGGTTGTCGATGGCAAGCGGGTCAAACTGCAGATCTGGGATACGGGTGGCCAGGTTCGATCCGCTCTTTCAGCTGTATTCTGAACGTAATCATTGTCTCCTTTTCTTCGTATGTTATCCCTCTCTCTCTCATTGTTTCTTTCGCAGTCAGATCACTCATTTCTCTTCTCCTAGTTATGTAGTTGTGTCCTTTGGTGAACACAGATGAATCTTCTACTTTTACTTAGGAGCGTTTCCGTACGATCACTCAGAGCTATTACCGATCTGCCAACGGGATCGTTCTCTGCTATGACATCACTTGCCAGCAGAGTTTCCAGAGCTTGGACCGGTTATTTTATTCATAATTTAGTGCGTAAATTTTTTTGTACTTTTTTTTTTACTTTTTCTATTCTTTCAGATGGATAGACGACGTCTCGAAATTCGCGGCTCCGAATGTTGTCAAACTACTTATTGGTCTGTGTTTACGTACCTTTTCAATTTTTTTTTTGTAAAAGAAAGCGAGTTTCTTATAATATGGAATTCTCGAATGTTTTTATAAGCTTACTAATCTCCTGCCGTTGTCAGCGACTAAAGCAGACTTGGAGGCGGAGCGAGTGGTGGAGTCCGAGGCTGGCGAGCACCTGCAGAGGGCCCACGCCATGCTCGCCTTCGTCGAAACTTCCGCCAAGGCCAACACCAATGTCGACTACACCTTCATGGAGTTGGCACAGGTCGCTTCTTCTTCTTCTTTGCTTTCCCTATTTATGCCTCTTTCTTTTGCCATTTCTCTTATTTCCTTTCTTATCCTATTCACCATTGATTGAAGCTGTGAATATGAATATCGTAGCCCTTCACCATCCTTCCTTCAGGTCTTGAAACGGCAGTATGACCAGAGTGCCCACTTGGAGCAGTCCTTGGATGGATTCCACTTGGATTCTGGGTCCACTCCAGTCGGAACAGTCTGGGACAAATGTTGCAAGTATTGATTCATTTTATTTTTTAGGTAGTTTTGTTTAATTATTTTTTACATCATATGCTAGAAATTTTTTTTAACCCTCATTATTTTGCACAAAGAGTGATGAACAACAATATCTTCTTGTAATACTGTATACTTTCATATACGAACAGTTATCCGCATTATATATCTGATTTGCCCGCTGACTCCATTTACCTATCTTTCAAACTTGGAGAATTTTCTTTGCCATGTTTTCCTCTCTCTTATTCTCTATCTTGGTCTCTTGTCCCTTTTTCACTCTTTCTGTGTTTTTTCTTTCTTCTCTCTTTTTTCTCCTTAATATACAGCTCATACAACAGCGTAATTTTTTCTTCTGAGACACCGCCCTTATGTAAAGAGTTCTTTGTAATTACCTTCACATTGAGATCAATCTAAGATTAGATATCACATGTTTTGTCTAGCCCATTCAGTTGCCATCATCTAAGTATTTTTTTTTCTCGATTCGTGAAATCGAATGTTGGCCCAGTTGATAAAGTACTGTAATCCTTCAGTTTTGTGTCAGATCTTTCGGAAGGGTTCATTTACCCAAGCTGTTTGTTATTTTGTTTCGTCTTTCTTTGTTTTCCTTATGAGAAAGTCTTGTGCCAGTACATCATGAGTTCGGCCTTGCATGGCTTGGAAGAGTTGAGTTTGAGGTTGTGAGGCCTCCCTCGAGGATGACGGATCTCTTGCTGGACCCGGCCATCCGGACCTGGGTCTTCTTGCCCATCGTTATCATCACTTTCATGATTGGAGTGCTTCGCCATTATATTTCGCTTTTGCTCATGAGCAAGAAGAAGGTCAGCCACTCTTCTTATGTTGGATACCATTTTTTTTAAAGAATTTAGTGAGCGGATGCACTGCATTTGCCCCTCTCCTCTTTATCTTTCTCTCTTTCTCTCTCTCTCACTCTCTCTCTCTCTCACCCTCTCCTTTAGTTATCGTGTGCCTTTCCAGCCCGAGCTGGAGTCTATGGTTGACGCAGCCTATCTCTTGCGAGCGCGTCTACTTCGGGAGAACGGAAGACTCCTCCCACGCTCTTCATTCTTCGTTCGGCGACATGAACTCATCAATGATGACACCGGATATCTCAAGCAGGTAAGAGAGAGAGAGAGGGAGAGGGATGGAGATTGATATGGAAGAGAGTGAAGTGGTAGAGAAAGAGGGATATGGAGGGAGATTGGTTGTTGAGGGTATGAACCGGCCGGGCCGTGGCGGACCGAACCCGATGGATCCGACTCATGTCACGGAGATGCTGAAGGGCAACATGCTCAACATGGTACTCGTCTCCCCCTTCACCCTCCTTTCTATGCTCTCTCTCTCTCTCTCTCTCTCTCTCTCTCTCTCCTCTCTTTGCAGATCCCGATGATAGTAGTTGGTGGCTGGATCAACTGGACCTTCTCTGGCTTCGTCACCACTCGTCTGCCCTTCCCCCTGACTCTCCGCTTCAAGGGAATGCTGCAGCGTGGTATCGACCTCGCGTCTCTCGACACTGCCTGGGTTCTCTTCTCTCCATTTCCTGTTCTTCCAGACGGAAGTAACCTGATCTCTCTAGGTGTCTTCTGCTTCTTGGTACTTCCTGTGTGTCTTCGGCCTCCGTTCCATCTACACTCTCGTCCTTGGAGAAGAGAATGCTGCTGACCAAGCAAAGGTAGCTATTTCATTTGTCATCATTTCTTTCTATATACTTTTCTCATTCTCGCCTACTCCATCGGATTCCCCCCTCCCTTTCACTCCTCTATTTGCAGGCGATGGAAGAGCAAATGGCCGGGCCTGCGATGGCAGCTCCCCAAGACCCGAAGGCAGCTTTCCGTGCCGAATGGGAGGCCCTTCAAATGCACCAGCACCGCTCCATTCTCTCCCACTGAAGTCCCCCTTCTATTCTCTTACGCGCTTCAGCCTCTGCGATCTCCTGAAGACGGGCCGATGAGCCTCAACTATTATATGTGATTTATTGTTATAGAAAGTAAAATATTCATTTATTTGTTTGTCAAAAGGAAATCATATAAATAATAGTTCAAGCAGAGAAATCGAGAAGAAGCTGAGGGAGGCATCTCTGGAGATCCTCTCGGGTCACTCGGCGGCGACCCGAGTAACGGCAGACACGGGCCGATCGACGAAGGCACTCCCTCCAATGGAGAGCATGATTACGGATTGACGAGGGGGAGAAGCAGAGTGTGGCTGACTGGATGAGAGTGGAGATCAGTGACTGCGCGAGCACGGCCGAGTCCGCGTTCAGTCTCTCCTTCTGCTGCTTCAGACCCCTCTCAATCAGTGCCTTTGCCAGAGCCGCCTTCACTACTTTCGTCGAGGATTCAGGCTTCATTCTGGGCATTCTTCAGTGTTAGAGATGATGATAATTTAAGGGGGACAGATAGAGTGCGGATATCTACCCTTTGCATCGAAATTTGTAGGTTATTTTCGCGACACAGTTTCATACATGGAACATATACACTAAACGAACCAGTTTGATGATATAATTCAAATGAAATAGTATTTAAATGTTCAAAATAACAATATTCACAACTACAAATAGCCTATTACCCTGATGTTAGAGAGGATGTCACAGGACGACAAAACAAGATTCTTAAGACAACGTGAGGGATATAAGTTACGATGAGGACGTGGCTATCCTTTGGTACTCTTGCATGGATGCGAGCATTGCATCCAACGTCTCGCGGATTCTCGCCATATTTTCCTCAGCGAGTACCACTCGATTTTGAAGCAGCTCGACCTTGAAGATGGGAACTCCTGTTAAGTTCTCTCCCTATATCCTTTGCTCTCTCTGCCAGACGGAGATGAAACAAGTTGCACTTACCCTTTTGGCAATAAAGAGAGTGGCTCTCTCCAACGGCAGAGGGGCGCAGACATCATCACTGAGCTTTACAATAACCTTGGAGCAGTCGTCTCTGTGATTAAAAGTAGATAAACACTATACACTGTTGTCTGGCCGCCGGAAAGAATACACAACGAGAGAGAGAGAGAGAGAGAGATTTAAAAAAGGGCAAGATAATGATTTAAAAAACTGACACGACAGCATTCATGAACATGTTCTTGCCCACGTTCATTCTGGTCTTCAGTCTCTTCAGGGAGGAGCTCTTGATCTTGTCGATTGCAACCAGTAGATTCTCGTATTCCATTAGCTCCTTTACCAACTAAAAGGAATAACTGTAGATCAAAAGTGTTCCATCCTAGCAAGAATAAATGAATGACCTACAGTATCCCTCCGCCGCTCCGCCTCCTTCAAGTCGACCAAAAGTCGTTCACTCACAAACTTCTCGAAGCGCTCCATCTGGAAGATTTAAATAATTAACTAAGATCAGAAGATGGGAAAGATATTTAATTCGCGTGCAACGACGTTGTTTTATTCTCGACCAGACCGCTAGAAGTAGTATTTATTACTATAACCACCGCGTCGGCGACGCTTTCAACAACACAAGAGGAATTTGTTTATGACAGAGATATTTCAAAACTTCAGGCAAGAACTAACAGAAAATAACATAACTCTCAAATACAAATTCTAAGCAAACCAACAACACATGGGAAACGAATCGACCGGGAGAAGTAAATGAAACCTGTAACAAATGATAAAGAATCGGGGAGGAAGGAAATTATACGAGCAGAGACGACGAGGTCAGCTGTTACGCAGAGTAAAAAAAAGAGGGAGTAGTAGTTAGGATAAAATAGGATGTAAACTGTAATGCAATAAACAAAGTGACAGTGAAAGACTGAAGGGGAGAGAAGGAGAGAGATAGATGAGAACGAGAGAGAGAGAGAGAGAAAAAATAAAGAAGAACAGATTACATCGAGACCGCAGAAATGGCGTCCGGGCGAAGAAAGTCACAGACAACGAAAGAGAAGTGGTTGATGACTGAGAGCAGACGGTCACGACTCTCGTTCAGCTTGTACCTTAAGACGAAGTCTGGAGACGACCGAGAAAATATAATAGAAAAGAAAAGGAAAGATTAGAAACGAGAGAGAAAGTGAGAATGCGGCTGACATCATGTCTTCCAGGTGGTGGTGGCCGTTCATGAAAGGGACGAGGAGCAGGAAGATATTCAGACGGCGCTGCACTGTCGAGTAACTCTCCTTCTCTAGCTGCATCGCCACTAGCACACACACCAATTCACGCACTTCTTCATCCAACTGAAGAGAGAGAGAGAGAGGGAGTGAGGGAGAGAGAAGGAGAGAGAGATAGTAAAATGTAAAGTAAAATGTACTGGAGGAAGAATGGTTAGAATTAGCGGAATAAACTGACGCCGAGGCATTCGAAAACCATCCGCCGAAGAGCATCGGGACACGGAATAGAAGGCACTGGCACTTCCACGTCAGAGTAAGGCATCAGGATGTAGTGGTAGCGATGGAGCTGGGAGGAGAAGGGAGGAGAGAGACCAGGAGAGAGAGAGAGGAGAGAGATAGAGAGAGAGAGGAGAGAGATAGAGAGAGAGGAGAGAGATAGAGAGAGAGGAGAGAGATAGAGAGAGAGAGAGAGAGGAGAGAGAGAGAGAGGAGAGAGAGAGAGAGAGGAGAGAGAGGAGAGAGACCGAGAGAGGAGAGAGAGACCGAGAGCGGAGAGAGAGCCCGAGAGAGAACGGAGACCGAGATAGAGAGAGGAGAGAAATCGAGAGAGATACGAGAGATACCGAGAGAGAGAGGCCGAGAGAGAGAAAGAGAGAGAGAGAGAGAGAGAGAGAGAGAGAAACCTGCATAATGAGCTGATGCCTGAGCAGATGCGTGACAATGCGTGCTCTAAGTTGTTGCTCGGCAATGCTGTCATCCGGGTTGCAGAACGAGCCGAGGGTCGACCAGGGATTGAAGGCAGCCAGGGCGGAGGGCAGCTGACAGCCAGGAAACTCATGCGAGAAGCGATCTGCTGTCTCGGCCTACGGTGTGGAGAGAATGAGAGAGGGAGGGAATGAAGAAAGGAGGGAGACAATGAAGAGCGAGAGAGACAGAGACGAGAGAGAGAGAGAGAGAGAGAGAGAGAGAGAGGACGACTGACAAGACTCTTCGCTGCAGTCGATGCAGTGTAGATGTTCGAGTTGCATATTGGATAGATTACAATGGCGCGTGCCCATAGAAGAAGATGACGGACTATCAGAAGAACCTGCAACAATCATTTCACAGGCTCCCACCGATTCCATTCTTGCTCTCTTTTTTTCTTCTTCTCCCTCTCTTCCTTCTCTCACCTGAAGAAGAGGGATTCCGGAAGCAATACTCATGGCGATCAAGCTTTTGTCAGGCATGCAGTGCTTGATAAGGAGGGCAACCGAAGGGTTCGGATCAGGATTCGGCCAAACATCCTGCATATATACATTTTCAAGCCCACTATCAAAATTGTCCTTTCTACTAATAACCTTTAGAATTAAAATGCCGTGATACGGTCGAATGTGCTTGATAAGCCTTTCGATCTCCGTGCGGGACCGAGGAGGCAGATTGGCATACGGTAGGGCACGAGACTCCACGCAGAAGGACACTTCCACGAAGTTGTCCAAAAATACCTGGTATCGAACATGTCATTCCTTCTTCCTCTCCTAACTCTCTCTCTCTCTCTCTCTCTCACTTTCTCTCTCTCTCTCTCTCTCTCTCTCTATCTCCTAACCTGAACAATTCCAGTCGCACATACATCATCAAAGAGCCTGGCGAGTGTCTCAGCAAGAGAGGTCTCCTTTCTGGCTTTAGCATACGGGTTGTACTGGCCTCTCTCTGCCTCCGACACTTCGTATATATCTTCCAGAGCTCTTCTCATAATAAGTGCCTAGATTAAAGGAACTACTCAATTTCAACAGCTTTTTGCCAATTAGATTAGCAGCGCGTCAATCTCATATCTTCGCGGAATAAATCGAACAAACTTCTCTGGCAAAGTATCCATTCATCTTCTGCAGACTGCAGATGGCAACGACGAGTTTCTTGGCGAGCATCTGGAAGGAGGCAACGACGTCTTCTTCTGAATTGGGAGGGAGGACGAAGGAGATGCCGCAATAAGAAGGCTCAAAGTCCACTTCTTCGTGCTTCTCCACCTGAATCCTATTGTCAGCACAAGATAATTATGTATATTGAAACAAATAATAAAAGAAACCTTCTCGACATATCCAGCGAAGCGCAGGTTGTCAACTTTAACATCGAGGAATCCTTTAACTGGGTCATCAGGAGGAGAGCAGAGAAGCCCAGCCAAGACGCCTGTTGATATTCTGCAAGTTAACACTATCTAAAACAGTAAATAAGGCCTTAAAAGATACCCAAGCTGAGTGGGAAGAGTGGTCTCCTCGTAGGTGGCCCGAGGGGGCCTGGCCAGAGCGGGCCGGGAGATGTCGTGGGGCTGCTTGTCCTCCTGCAACCATTCTTCCATGCTGGCTACAGATTCCTCTTGAAAGACTAAGCACCTTGGCCTTGGGAGGGGCGGGTGCATCTCCCTCGATGATGATGGGGACGGGGTCGAAGGGGTGCATGAAGTACGTGGCATCCTTCATGCCACCCGCCCGTGAGCACAGAAGAATTGCCCGCGGCCGAGAGCGTCTCTCCTGCTCCTCCTCGCTCAGTCCCGCCGCTCTCATCCAGTTTCTCTTCACTGCTCAGGCATATTCAGCCCTGGCTGAGAAGACATTTCAGATAACTCTTGCAGCTAATGAATACTGTACGGGATACGCACCGATTGCTACTTTTTATTCTTTTATTCATCAATGGTCACGGAATTAAAAATGAAGAGATCAATGTGGATTCCGACTAGGCTTGTGAGAGTATGCATAAAGTAGCGAAAGTATGCCGAACAACTTATTCATCTCTCTCTAATTCATTGGCGAGAGAACGTGGGAGGGAAAGAGTAATTGCATATTACTTGGTTATCAAATTGCCTTAAAATTCCTCTATTCCTCGTCGTCGTCACTTTCATCATCTAAAAGAAGTCGATTCCTGCTGAGGCTAACTCTATGCTTCTTGAAGAGAACGAAAAGAGAAAAGAGAGTGGGATCCTGTCCAATGAGAGTGGCCAGCTGGACTGCATTGCACACCAACTCTCCACTCTCGTAAACCTGTAGAGCCGGCACTCCGTCTGCGACCTACAGAAAAAATCAACAAGTTAAACCTTACTTTTCAACTCACAATCTGTCCTTTCTCTCCTACTTACAAATCTGCTACTCATCCCGGCAGCTGTTGCGGTGATTCTGGCGAAGCGAACAGCCCCATATTGACCAGCGAGTTGTCTAAGAAGAAGAGAGACTCGGCCACTGAGTTCGCATCGTGGCTCGTAGAGGAGAACCACCAGCAGACCACCTGCCGTCTTCTCCATCCCATGAAGCAGCTCTTCCTACAAACCGCTCTCTCTCTCTCTCTCATAATCTTCTCTTCTCCTCCTTCTTCTCTCTCCATTTGCCTGCCTCCTAACCTGGTTGTTGAGTTCGATGATCTTCCCAGCAGCTGCCTTTCGCAGTTCAGCCACTCTCTGCGCCCTCAAGGCGGCCATCAATTCTTCGTCGTCCAAGTCTTCAGAGTCCTCATCACTTTCTTTACGTTTTCCGCTCAACATTCCCTGAAAAATGATAAAATACACTCCATCATAAATGGCCACAAAATATTACAATTATCAGATTAACTTGACAACCCACCTTATAACCAATCTATCATTTGAATTTGTATGACGAGAGCGTTCCAAAAACATAGCAAGCAGCATCTCATCAGCGTACCTTGTTGGCAGTCTGCGCTGCTTGCTGCAGTTCCCTCATCCTCTGCCTTTGCTGTTCCTTGATGAAGTCCTCGTGGTCCCTCAGCACTCCCTTCACTCCCGTCTGCTCGCTCACCCCCATTTGACCCATCGCACGAGCCTGTCAAGTGCACTCACTCCACCACAACTTCTGCAAGAAGTCATTCCAAAGATTCGCCATCCACCTGATGATCGTCGTCATCGTTGACAACCCTGAACCCGCTGTCCTCTTCATCCGAGCTGCTACAGTACCCCGCCGCCTTGCCATCCAAAATCTTGCTTTCCATGGACGCCATTTCTGAGAGTCGGCATTACAATGCACAATCGAGCCTCCACAGATATCAAAACCAATTGGACAGGTGGTTGATCACAACGAGAAATGGCAATCGATAGCTTTATTACTGCTTCTTTGTGTCTATGTACTTGTCGAAATTGACCATCTTTTCTCTAATCTTCCCGCTCTTTTCGCCAGATTGGCGCTCTTCTTTGTCGATCTCAAGCCATTTCTTCCAACTGATGAAGTGCACCTTTCGCTTCTCCAAGAGTGATTGGACTCCTGTAACTTGCACCAGACATTACCTCACCTTCCTCACCACCCCTTCACCCTCTTCCTCTCACCCTGGTGATTGCTGTCGCGTGGCAGAGCTTGGCAGAGTTCTTGTGCAACGGCAGCAGCCCCCTGCTGCGAGTCTGCGATGACTCCCTTTGGCCCTCTCGCACACCATCCGGCCGCGAAGACTGGACTTCCAGAAGGCATGTCCACCCTCATGGAACCGGCCACCAGTGCAAGCGTACCCTTCAAATATTATCTCTCTTCATTCATAACCTCGGTTCGTTGCCGTAACCACTTGGTGATCTTCTCAACAAACCTTTTCATTGACTGGGAGCCCTTGCAGTATTACCGGTTCGTACCCGAGAGAAGCAATGACAAGACCCGCAGGAACCTAATAACTTTTCACACCTCATCATCAGTAAAAGAACTACGAGTAAATTCGCAGAAAATCAGAAACGAACAACTTCGGAAGTGCCATCAGCTCTGCTCAAAACAGCCGAGTTAACCCGGCCATCATGATCCTTGACTATTTGCTTCGGTACTCGATTGAAATGGAAAGAACACGTCATGTCCTCTTCATCCGCCAGCAAACTTCCCGTATTGTCCAGGAGTACCTTCAATTATATTTCATTTCTAAATAATAAAACAAAAAATGTTGGAAACCACCGTCAGCAACATTGCGAACCTGAGTAATTCGTTTCTTCGGCCTTTCCATCTTCAGCTGGGCACTTTCTAGCTGTTGCTTCTCTTCTGAAGAAAGACACACTAAACTCTTCCACCCCCCGCCCAGTCGAAACTGTTCTCGAAGTTCTTTGATAGTGAAAGAAACCTGAAAAAGAAGTTGTAATGGACATAACCCAGGCAAGTCACTAACATCTGCAGCGCTTCTTCTTCCAATTATTCGAATCGTCCGAATTGCCGATGATTCCAGAGCGCTCAAGACGTGCTCAGGGACGTCTTTGTCACGAAGACGTTGTCCACCCAAGCAAAGGACCTAAAACTCACATCTGTTTTGTCCCTATCTGCTGTCGTGATCTTCTCAAATAACCTTTCCCAACAGTTTTCACCCTCTCTCCCAATTAACATGACTAACACGAGCACAATCCAGAGCGACGTTTCCATTTCCGATAACTAGGACATGTGAATTGTTAAGAAGAGGGGCCGCTGCTCCTGGCTTTCCGGAGTACCAGGAAACCATCTCCGAACCCGTTATTACTGAAAAAAATTCACAGACATACTCATCGCATACGTATTTTCTTTTCGTGAAGAACTCATTCACTACTAATCATGGAAGTACAGTGAGCAAATGGGCTTCGAAGACAAACAAAACACTTATTTTACATGGCACTGACCATTCGTTGAGTCAGCCCCTGGGATCTGGAGTTTTCTAGGTTTTTGTGCTCCGTATGCCAGAAGAACGGCGGAGTAATTGGAACGAAGCTCGTCAATAGTGACATCCGATCCTATACGGACATTGCAGAAGAGGGAGAGACGACCGGAAGGCTCGTGAGTATTGAACATCTTCTCGAAGCCGTGGATACAGTTCTTCACCTAAACAAAACAAGAAACAATTGCCGGTGCTAAAACGTGCACTAGGAGGTTTAAGGCACGCAGAACACGAATAAAATGTTTATTTTTTATTATGACGACAAATAAAAGTTACAGTAGGTATACTGTAATTCCTGCTGAAAAAGCATGATATCTTCTACCTCTTGGTGGTCAGGGGCGACTCCGTAGCGAACGAGACCAAATGGCACTGGCGCTGCATCGAAAACATCGATAGAAGATGAAGGCTCTCTGCGGAGAACGGAGCCAGCCGCGAAAAGGCCTAAGGAGATACAACTCATATCAATTAGAATACCATCGTCCCCAATAGATTCATTAAAAGAAATACAAGCAAAGAATACACTCTTCAGAAACATTATGACGTAACCCACCCAACTGACGCACCAGCAGGGCCACTGCCCACCACGGCAATCTTCGGAGATCTCCTTGAAACGGACGCTGAGATCCATCTTGTAAAGACAAGAGAGAGCCTGGCAGCCACTGCCATGCCTTCCCTTCCTTAGATATAGATAACTGGCAAAACTCACATTCACAACTTCTCCAGATGATAAAGAGAAGCTTGAGGAAACGCAAAACCTCTGTCGTCGCTGGGCCACGACTTACTTATAGAGTAATTCTTTATAAATAAACAAACACTGACATATCACAAGACAAAGAATATTGGCAACCCATTCCCAAGAGGTGAAGGCAACAGCTATTTTAGTAGAAACAACACGGAAGTGGAAAACCCAAGCGAGTACAATGATAGAATTTACGATCGTCCAAACTATGGTTAGAAGTTTGAAAGTGAATAAAATCATTCCTTGAAGAGGCGAATGTGAATGGCAGAAACTGGACGAGAACGCACTCCCATTTCTGCCTCATCCGTCAGCGGAAACAGATCGTCTTTCACCTTCAATGGCAGTTGTGTTGTACTTTGTACTTTCATTCTAGCACATCACAATTCGTTTTGGAAAGGAGTAGAAAAAAATGTTTCCCTTTATTATTTATTCCTAGACAACTAAACTTACACCCAGGCCCTAAAATGCAATGATCGATTTCATGTAGAACTTTTCAAAGCCTTTATATGTTTTGGCCTAGTATATGTTTTTGCGAAATAAAAAATTTTTTGCGGTGACTGCTTGTCCAAAATTGATGACAGTTTTGAATTTCCCGCCTAGGGCCCACGGGCGGTTAGCACCGCTGGCCCATCAGGCCGGACCGTTTGTTGAAAGCATCACCAAGTGGTTACAGTTTGCTTTTCCTTCATCTGAGAAAGAAATGACATGCATACCGTGACTGTGGAGGTACGAATAGAACGACGAAGAATGGAAGGAAGGAGTTGTTCCACACGAACACAAGCAGCAAGCGCAAGGGGAATCGAAGTGCCGAGGCCGTGAATGAGTACATCGGAGAACTCTCCACTCAATAAAACATCACGGATGCGATCTGCTTCTCTCTTCAAATTCTGCTTCCTGGAATTTAATTTAAAAAAAAAAATAATAACGCACAAAACAAGCAGTAGATCAAAGCCATCAACAATAAAACTAACTTTGAAATGTAAAAGTGATTCTTGGCAAGGACTGATTTCGTTGGAGGGCGCTTCTTGATAATGTGCTCATTCTTGTCAACTTTGGAGGAGAAAGAAGGGCGGCCAGTGTTGCGAAAAGCTTTTGGAGGCTGTTCAGACATTTCCAGACAGGCGTTTCAGAAGAACAGAACAACGACAGCCATGCCAAAACAACTCAGCGCAACCCAAGGAGAGAGACGCTCCCCAATGCGGGCGAGCTTCCAGAAAACACCCAGAAGTCTAGAAATATACATACATTTAAAAATAGAACAACTGGAATGTTGTTCTAACATAAAAAAAGAACAATGGCGGCACAAACGAACCCTTCCTTGTTGGTATCAATGAGCTTGGGCACAAAATTGCGTAAGTAAGCGCACGTGCAAATCAGCAGCAGCAGAACAGTTATGAGACTTTGGAAATTGAAGAGAGCCGACTAAACAATTGCAATTACAATATCCTTTTTAATTCTTAAGTTGACAAGCAACTGACCAGTTTGATAAGCGCAGCTCCTTCAGGAGGAGGTAGTACTGTCTGGAAAGAAAAGGGACTTCTAAATGATTTCTACCAAACAATCGCAGTGTCTTAACAAGAATCAACGTCCTAATTCACTAATCGGCCACGACTCATGAAATGCACTGGAACTCTATCGAAAAAGTGCACCATTTCCCTTGGACCGCATAATTAATATGCACAACAAGAGAACTTTTTTCATGCTGCATTGTAGTACTAATCAGGCTTGAATGATTAATGCATCTTAAACAATTCATGCGCACGCGACAGAACGGGTACTTTCTAACACGCTTTCAGCACCCTTTTAAGTTCTATAGGGTTTATTATCTTCGTTTCATACGCAGTTCTAACGCGACGCTGTCCTACCATTTATCAGCCTGCAGAGACAGGTACTTTCATTCGAATGACAAGTGTAAAGGAACGGGACTCGATTAAGAACATTTCGAAATATGTGGACAACATATAACTGATGCAAAAAGGCGACCACTAGAAATATCGTTTGCAATCCCACCAACGGCTTCTGAACTAACAAACAGTATTTTTAGTGTACTAGTAAATTTCAAAGTTTAATGCGATTTATTATATATAATAAAGTTGAATTAGTTTCAAATTAAAGTACACGGACAATTAATGCTCGTTGTTTTGCCGGCTCAATCCCTTCGCCGTTTTCGCTCTTCTGTATTTTCGGGCAGTGCTATTCACGTCATTGCTTGTTTTTGTTGTGCCGCAATAAAAGGACCGACACGAGGTCGTTATGTTAGAATTAGCCCATGACGATACTTTTGACCAGTGATATATTTTACACTCTCCAATGTTGATACTGTTACTTTTACTCTAGCCTGTCTGGCTGTCGCTCTCCTTACTTCCCTGCTCGTCCACATGCTCTCTGCTTTTCTCTCTCTTCCTATGTCACACCACGTGTCTGCTAGAAAGCATTGCTTTCAGCAAAACAAAGTGAGGCAGGGGGCTGTGCATACATTCACGTTTCTATCTCTCCTCCCTGTGAGCAAGGAGACGGCATCTTCCTTGTTCCTTCTCTCTTTTCCCTTTGCTCACCCTAAAAGCAGATCATAAAAGTTCTGTGATAGTTGCAATCTGATCGCTTAACTAACAAATAGTTTCAAGTTTCAAGATAGGGCAAGGTCAGATTTTGCACCATGGTTTCACTTAGATTTTCGCGTCTCCTTGTTGCTCCCATGAAAACTCTCCATTGTTATCTATTTCGTATTGGACACCGCACCTTTCCCTTTCTTCACGTTCTTCACACGTTTCTCTCATTGCCCGCCTCCTTCCCTCGCTTTATCAAGCGCGCTGTTTTCTCGTCGCCCCGACTCGTGGCTTCTACTTTGTGCAGACTATCGTTTGAATGGCTGTTTTCGTCTTCCCCCGCGGTGCAAGGAGAGAGAGAGAGAGAAAGAAAGAGAGAGAGAGAAAGAGAGAAGGGCAGAGAAGAAGTGCGAGAGCAGAGTAAGAGGGGGAGAGATGTTGTTGATATGGAGTTTCCACGTGACGGGAGTATTCCTCTGGCTCTCTGCCTGGCCAGCCGTGTTTGTGCGCGGAGGGTATAAATAGTGAGTGGCCTTGCGGAGTAGCCATGCCGAGTGACTCTGCTTGCCTGTGCTCTCTCCACTCTTCCAGATGGCCAACAATCGTGCCCCCACAGTGAGTGAACTTGTCGCTGTTCCCTCAGTGTTCGTCACTCGGCCAGTGCCGCCTCCTCGTGAAGCGGTCTGATCTAGTGATGGCTCACGTCGAGCACTCTTTTCTAGGCCTAAAATCAAGTAGAACAAAAAATGGCCTATGTTTTACTTATCCAAATTTCTTTGGAGAGCGTGATAATTACTTACCTCAGTAATTTTTCAGGTGAAACCTGACTTCGACACGGATGTTCTGTGGAAGCCAATCCGCCTCGGCGGCAGACAACGCACGGTTTCCGTGGATTCCACCGACTCTGCGGCCACTGAATCGGACAGCCGCCGTGTCTCCGTGACTGGCGAACTCTCTCCTGGAATCTCACAGTTAGCATGCATCACATTCATTGAGGTGTACTTTCAGTGACCACCAGAGATTCCTTGCGAGAACGTGGCTTTGGTTTTCATGTTATCAGAAGAAAATCAATTTCATTATTGAACAAGAAGGCGCACGTCATGATTATTGAATGTTCTACTCTTTTCTTATTTATTTGATGAAAAGGCTGTGATTTCTCCTCGTCTGTTGTTGCAATCACGTGCATTTCGTTCTGCACCGTTGCCAGAAATTGCTAAGCATTGAGCTTTTCGCCAGCTGTTCTCTTGTTTGCTAAGCTTGTGTTGTGCAGGTCGCCAGGGGAAGGCGGACGAACCAGGAAACTCAGCTTCTCTGAGATGATCTTTGGCTCTCCAAAGGGTGGGTTCTCCTGGGGCCAAGCGACTGTGCAGAAGGCGACAATGGAAGGCAATCCTGTCACTGACGTCAGAAGTCTTGCTCTCTCTCTCTCTCTCTCTCTCTCTCTCTCTTTCTCTCTCTCTCTCTATGTCTATGTCTCTCGCAATCAGATCCAATCTGGAACATGATTTCAGGATGTCCGGTTCAAGGAGCTTCTGAAGCATCAGTCGCAGATTCTCAATGACGGTATGCATATTCCACTGTTTTGATTGGTAAACCACAAAATGTATAACTGCTCTGCTCTGCGCAGCTTTCAACTCTCCGCTTTGATGTGTGCATTTTTCTTTGTCCAGAGGGCGTCTTCAAGCGTTCCGACTACAGGAAGAAGTAGATTCCCCTGAGTGGACGACTCTCGTCGTCCAACCCTCTTTTACTCGTCTAAAGTTCTTAAATATGTACATATTCGTGTACATAGTGCTGGTATGTTTGTTGTTCCACATCTCTCATTTTACTCAGTCGTTACTGTTGTACACTCGACGGTTCTATGCGGATTCTTATTTGTGCGAAAAGTTAAGCGCATAAGTGCTCATTTACCGACTCTGGTAATCGATGTTTTATTTATTCCTCTCCTAAGATCGATTGCATGCCTACATTTCTTGCATTGAATCGTTTATTCCAATGCTGCTAGAAGGTTTTCTTTTTCGCCCCATTTCACCAGACTTGTTTCTTCCCGTTTAAGACAATTTTCTCGCTTGATGTGAGAGATGAATCATTTATTTTTTAATGAGTTAAGTAAAGTAGCGACTGTCTCCTTGTATTATTACGCCTGCATAACAAACTCGGAGACAGCTTTAACGTCCGGGGTATGTACAGCACCAAACTTGACAGTTACTTTCTTTTATAAACGACACTCTTGAACATATCACTGAGAAGAGTCAATATTGAAGAAGGGGTTACTGTAGATGGCCTTGCTTGTCTCTTCAGCCCGCGCCTTCTCTCTCGCCAGCTGCGGAGTCATCTTGTACACTCCTGCAAGTCTATCCTTCTTCACTTCTGTCATTTCTTGAAATGGCCGCGTGATCTTGGAAAAGTTTGAAATGTAACCACAGCACAACTCTCTCTCTCTCTCTCTCTCTCTCTCTCTCTCTCTCTCTCTTTATCTCTCTACCGCTCTCAATCATGAATGTCTAGCAGATAAGGTGTTATTACAAAAAGCGATAGATTGGGTACCGCAGCATCCGAGAAGAATGGAGGCAGCAGCCAGCATGAACATGAGGGAGGCAGCACCGAGCAGCACTGCGTTGTTGACGTTCCGTTCGGTCGGAGAGAAACAATCTTAAGTTCATTCTCTTTTCATTCATTCGGTTAGAACAAAAATACTATAAAATAGAGCGTATGGCGACCTTGACAGAATGGCTGATTCTTTAGGATGCCAGAGAGCGGCTTGACGGAGAAGGCGCCGAGCACCAGCACGGCAGCCGAGCCAGTCAGGGCCACCACTGCCACCACGTGCCGGAGAATGCCCTGCACCAACCGCGCTGTTGTTATCTCGTACTCCATTAGTACTCAGTCATCTTACTTATTCATATCTTTTACTATATTAAGGCATATTGCAAAAGGAAATACCAAAAATCGAGCACGGGAGTAGACCCAGTGATGATGAGAGAGGAGGAAGAGGGAGCAGACAAGAACAACTCCTCCGGCAGAGATAGCAGCGGTTGCCGTGTTCCTCTCTTGGCCAACTGCATCCTTGACATCTACAGAACGACCGAAGAGTGAACAAAGTCCGATGAGGATAAGGATGAGAGAAGGGAAGCGGAGCAGGAGAGAGAGCACGCGTTGGAAGGAGAGAGCAGAGTTGGAGAAGAGAGCTCGTCTTTCTGCAGAAGAGTGCCGGTCATGAGAAGTCGGCGGAGGCGCGGAGAGTTGAACTCTCGTCACTCTTCCGCCCCGGACCTTTCCAGCTTCTTCTTGCAGCTGCTCTTCTGGCTCGAGAATGAGTGAGGGAGGAGGGGGAGAGAGAGACTCGTCAGGGAAGAGAGGGTCAGACGACGAGAGATGGGCACGTGGAATCAAGGAACTTGTCAACATCGACAGCGGACCTCCCCCACGGACGACATCCGAAGGGTATGAGAGACCAGAGACATCAGGGAGCTGTCCACTCTCTGCAGAGAGATACGGAGACTGGTAGTAGTTTGTCCCTGCTCGGCCAGAGACGGCTGTGTAGTAATCACTCGCATTGCCTCCTGGCGCATATATTCTGCAAGTACAGAAGATGTTTAACTTTTTCAGGTTGTATTAAATGTTTTTCGTCGATAAAAAAACAGTCGTTGCGAAATGAGAGCATGCCTCGGAATGTTGAATCCACTTCCTTTGGTGCTCGCACCCGTTCGGGTCGGTCGTCTGCTTGGCACGGAATACTGCAATTTCATTTATTTTACCGCTTTCCTTCATTCAGACTTCAAAAAGGATTTATATATATGTATACGTATATACTAAATACATTAAGGTAAAATTAATGTTGATGCAACCAACCATAGTGTGAAGCTGAAAATCCGCCGACAATTGATTAGTCCTCCATGAAAGACACACTACGAGTCATATTCTCTTATCAGGGAGAAGGAATGCGTAAAGACTACACCCATCTGCTCATTTCCATGCAGTCCATCTACATGTACATATGCACAGATATATTTGGTATGTATGTATGCAAGGACATATGTATGTATAGTACGTATGTATGTATGTATATTTGAAGGCATGTTTATGTATGTACATACATGTATATATACATACATATGTCGCATACAATTATAGACCTAGAAAGTAAGACAGTTTAAGAGATATCTCGATATCGAGATCGAAGCCGAAAGAGAACGAAAGAAAGAAAGAGAGAGAGAATAGGATAGATATGTGAATATGTGGTGCAAGTCTCTCCGGAAGTGCCAGCAGAGGGCGTTGAAGCGGAAGAAGCAGATTTAGTTGGGAATAGGGGGAGAAAAAATGAAGAAGTAAGAGAGTGCGAATGGGAATCGCTTCAAGTACCGTCACTGCGGGCATTAAAGATCAGGTGAGAATAATTGTTTCATTTAATTCTTTGCTCTAATACAATGCATACTTTATTGTTGCAATCATTCAAAATTGTACATGCTGAAGTTATTTTGAACAGGGCAAAGTTGCGATGAAGATCAGTCCATGAGTATGATTACAGATTTGACGTTCAGGTGAACAACAAGAGCAATGAGGTGTACCAGTTGTCTGACTTGGCAGGCAATGGGCTGCTGGCCGACCTAGCCAAGGAAACCAGTCGAAGCGGAAACACTGAAGCACTCGATCTTGCCATCCAAGAGGTCAGAGGAGATCTTCAGAAAGAGTCGATCTAACTGCTTCCTTGTCTAGAAAGTGTCTCCTCTGCTGTACAACGACGGCAAAGGAGAAGAGATCGCTCTCGACAAGGTTTGCGTTCATAAAGTGTATATTATCTCACGTCTCTCTCTTCTCCACCATCCTTTTCCACAAGGTCTTAGCACAAAGACATCGAGAGCGGACTGGAGGAATTCTTCCGCCCTCATCGTTAAAGAAATACGTCTGCTGGCGTGTGGTTGGCTTCTTAATCTCTTTATAATCAACTAATAAGCTAAATGAAGGAGTCGCGGGGAGCAGTGGGCGAGACTCTCTTACACATTTGCTTCCTCTCTGGCCTACCGAAGCACATGAAACTGCTCTTGAACCGCCTGCTTCACTTCTTTCCAAATATCATCAACGACTTCTACGTCAACGACGAATACTATGGTTTGGAACGTTTCCCTGGCTCTCTGTCCCTCTCTCTCTCTGCCCCTCTCTCTCTCCCTCCCTCTCTCTCCCTCCCTCTCTCTATCTCTCTCTCTCTCTCTCTCTCTCTTCCTTCTCTCTCTCCCTCTTCTTATCCCCCTCCTCTCCTCTATGCATCACGTACTGATGTTTCCGTCAAGGAGTCACGAATTATCTATTGTTTTTGATAGGAGAAACCGTACTGCACATGGGAATAGTCTCCGAAGACCCTGAGATTGTGCGATTTCTTCTGAAATGTGGTGCAGATGTGAACGCAAGGTCAGCTCATCTCTCTCTCTCTCTCTCCATCTCTCTCTCGCTCTCCATCTCTCTCTCTCTGTGTTCATTTTTTTTCATTTATTTACGGAAAAAAGTTCCTCTCTCTTTCCCTCTCTCTCTGCACGCCTCTCAGATGTTCTGGCAACTTCTTCACTTGCGATGATCAGAAGTCGTCCAGACAGGATTCCATGACAGAGGAACACGCTCTTCTTACGAGAAAGACGACTTATCCGGGGTAGTCTTGGACGGTCTCTCTTGAGAGAGTGGAATGAGTTCACAATCAGCCATCTGTACTGGGGAGAGTACCCGCTGACCTTCGCTGCGTGTCTCTCTCAAGTGGAATGCTTCCGAATGCTGGTTGCCCAAGGTGCGGATGTCAATGCGCAGGACTCCAACGGGAACACCGTCCTTCACATTTGCACTATTCGAGAGAACTGGGCACGAGGATCATTTCTCGATTACTTTGACTGCCTCGATCTCTATCTCTGTCTTTTTCTCTCCCTTTTTTTATCTCTTTCTCTTTTCTCTCTCTCCCTCTCTTTCTCTCTCCTTATCTCTTCCCTTTCTCTTCGTTATTGACATTTGATAAAAAGAAAAAAAAGAGTTTAGTTGATGTTCAAGCTAGCGTTGAGTTTCGGTGCGGATCTTCACATTCTCAACAAGCAGCATCTCACTCCTCTCACTCTCGCTGCTTTTCTTGCCAAGAAAACGGTTCATTTATTCTCTTAATTTGTACTGTATTTTCTATATTAGAATGATAATTTGAACTCAGATGATGGAACATATCGTGGAAGAGGAGCGGGTCGTTGACTGGACTTATGGAAGAGTTCGAGTCAGCCTCAGGATTGATAGTGGAGATGAAAATAGATAGCTCCCTTTGAAGCAAGCGCTGTATCCCTTGGAACATCTGGACTCCATTGAACCTCGCAGCGGAAACGTCAACCGCAACTCGGCCCTTGCTCTTGTGGTCTACGGTAATTCGGATGCTCATCTCTCGCTTCTCCCCAATCTTCTCGAGAAAATCGTTCATCGAAAGTGGATCACTTACGGCAGAAAAACGTCTGTTTATGTAGTTTACCCATTCAAATCTGAAATGCTTCATTCCAACAATTAAACATGATATTCGTCCTAGATTGTTCAAGCAGTTGTTCCTCTTCACCCTGTACTTCCTCTCCTTGATGTTGTGCTTCATGATGAGACCGACTCCTTTCGAGAGAGCAGAGATAAACAACGATCTGATCTGTCTGCTTGAACTCGGAATCGTAGAATGGAGTCAACTCTCCGTCAAGACTTATGTCTCATTTATTGCCTTCTTCTCTGGCTACGACTTAGTTATTATTTAAGATGTACCATGTTCTCAACGTCGTCGCTGTTTGTGGAGCAGCATCTTATCTCAAGCAAATGTACGATCATATTAATAATGTTGGCAGGACGATGTACTTTCTCAGCTTGGTTGGCTTTTCTTCTATTGCATCAAATTGTCGGACCTAGAGCGAGTAAGAGGGACAGAGACAGCGAGGGAAAGGGAGAGAGAGACGCAGAGAGAGAGAGAGAGAGAGTCAGAAAGGGCGAGACATGGGCCGTATACTTTTGTGTTGCAGTCAGGGTTCCCAGCCAAGGCGATCTTCTTGATGTCGTGTTGTCTGATGATCATCAACTTCCTTCTTCGTCTGTTCTGCTTCGATGAGATGGAAGACATCCTCTGGATCTGCATCGTTCTCCTGACTGCAGTCCACTTCCTCTTCTTCTGCAGGTTCATTCTCTTCCTCCCTCTTCAATCAACTTTTCCTTTCCAGAGGCTTCAAGTCGGTTGGACCATTCGTTCTCATAATCTACAAAATCATCATGCGTGATCTCGTTCGTTTCCTTCTCATCTACATTATTATCGTCGTCGGCTTCTCTCAAGGTTCCCTCTCCCTTTCGCTCTCTCTCTCTCTCTCTCTCTCTCTCTCTCTCTCTCTCTCTCTCGCTCGCTCGCTCGCTCACTCTCCCTTCTCTCAAGGTTCACTCCTCCTTTCTTCGCACTCTCCCTTGTCTTTCAGCTTTCTACATCATCTTCCTCGGGTATAAAAGAGGAGAATCCCGTGAAGATCACTCTCCGAGTATAATGCATAACATTGCTGAGAGCTACGTCCGAATGTTCATCATGTCTCTCACTGAATTTGCCACCTTTTTTGAACAACTCGAAGAATGCAATCTTACATCGCTCGGCAAGGTTTCTGTAAAGATAATTAATTGAATGATTGCATTTTCCCATTAAAGAACGCTTCAGGCAGCCTTTATGGTGTACATGCTGCTGGTTACGCTGCTACTCATCAACATGCTCATCGCCATGATGACAAACACGTACACCAAGGTGGGCTTTCTCTTTCTCTCTCGTCCTCTCCTTTTCTCTCAAACTCACCCTCTGCTACTCTCTCCCTCTCTCTCTCTCTCTCTCTCTCTCTCTCTCTCTCTCTTTCTCGCCCACTTTCCTTTCTGGAACATAAAATTGTTTTGGGTATCGGGGAATAGTCTGGAGTGGATTCGTCAGTGGGCAGCGATTATTCTGATGATGGAGCAGAGCTTCGATGCCTCCACTCGACTCCGTCTTCAGGCTGAGTACTCCACTCTCATGCACGACGGAAAGAGAATCGCGCTGCTGCTCAAGACGCGCATGGAGGTTCTCCATTCTAGCAGATGTCTACACTTTATACATAATAATGAAGAAAGCTAATTTGTGGACATACGTGTGTGGAACGATCAAAATGACATGGTAGGACGATGAATACGATGGAGAGCGAGCTGGGAACCGACATAGAATGCGCAAGTTCAAGGAGGAGTTGGCGAGGAAGAAACCGCGGCACCATTGGCCGGCTCTCTATTCCTTCGGTGAACAAAGCGTCGCCTCTTCCACCAATGCCGCTCAACTTCTCCTTCATCCGAAACTCTGAACAGTCTTGGCTAAGAAGATGTCTCTTGTTGTTGAGATCAGGCTATAACGTTATAAAAAAATCTTTTGTCAGATCGGACAGACCCATGGAGATCATTATGCTCAACACATGCACATATAAATACATACAAACTGAGCGCAGAGTGGTTTAGGCTATAAAGAAAATTTGACTGTATTTAAATGTCCTGTTTGCAAATAAAATGCGTAAAAATTATGGAAAAAGGTTTTAAAACTCACAATCAGCTTAATTTCATGATGATCAGAAATAGAGCGGCACTATTTAATGAGTCCGTTTGGAAATACAACCTCTTGCCTGTTGCACTGCCGTGCCTTGGACGTCGTCGGCGTGTTTCTTGAGTGGTCGTATTGTTGTGTGATGGAGGAATGAAGTGATTGGAGATAGGCCGGCGTCGCCAGAAGGAAGAATGTCGAATGATGAGCAGGAAGCCCGTGAGCATCTCGTTAGTAAATTTTGTCTACCTTTTTCATCTTTCATTCCTTTTATTCAGGTTCAAGAGCTCGTACAACGTTCTGAAGCTCTCAAAAAGGAAAATTGCGAGTTGACGGAACAAGTTGCCAGATTAAGAGCTGAACTGCAAGCCAAGGATAATGAGAAAGTACGAACTTTGTTTCTTTACTCTTTTAAATAATTCCTTTTTGTCTTCGTTTAATGTTTTTTTTTTCGGTTTTGCTTAATAAGTACTAGAAGCCAGGAGTTTCTCTAAGGCTTATTGTGTTCGTTGTGAATAATCCAATCTGAGAACTATTACCTTTGAAATTTCTGATCGAGAAATTCTATTTATTCGTTCCTTAAAATGTGTAGCACAGCGATGGAAGTTGTCATCAATTAACGACGTGTTCTATTTGTTTCAGCTCGTTGCGTTGAAACGACAGCAAGCCTTGATGAAGGAATTGAAGAAACTGGCACAAGAAGAGAGGAGAAGAGCGGACGCCGCCGAGAGAATACGAGATGGAATCGCTTCCTATGCAGGCTCAGTCAATGGCGACAGGTACCTTCTTCACACTCCTCTCTTATCTAGCGGTATATGATTCATGCAGGGTTATGCTCAGAGAGGAGAACAATGTTGCGTGCTAGCTTTTTTCTTAAACTTTTTAGAACGGATGAGGAGAAGAGCGTTTCATCGATGAGCGTGCTAGAATCAGACAATCACGAACTGATTGTGCGACTGGCAGATCTACAGAGAAATCACGGAGAAGCCATGCAGAGAGTCAGTTCGTCCTTTCAATAGTCATTTCTCACTCTCACTATTCCAGCTACGCCACTTGGAAACAGCGAACACGGAGTTGGAGCGAGAGAATCGAGAGAAGGGCGAAGTGATCGAGCATTGGATCCGGAGTCGGCCTGCTCCGCCCTCCTCTGCCTCTTCTCCCTCTTCTCTCTCTTCCAACTCCCCCCGTTCCTTCTCTGGTGGCTTGAAGCGATTCATCGGAGTCGCCATGGGCACTTCAGCCACCGGAGGACAGGGGGATGCCGCGGTGTCGGACATTATGGAGATGAACAAGAAGCTGCAGAGACTGCTCGAGGAGACGCTTTCCAAGAATCTCATCTTGCAAAGGGTTCGTATTGTTCTTCTGCATTCATATTGCTGTTTTTTAATGAGTTTGTCTGTTTACTTCATTTTTCTTTGTTGCAGGACCTACAAACTTTGCTGGAGCGAACTGAAATGTGAAATATGTTGTGATAATTTATGCCATTTATCATTCTGATATATTAATCTAGCTCTATTTACTTGAATATGCTTTCAGAATACATAATGCAGCGCTAACAAGGCAACTCCTCCACTATTATGTGCTCACAATACGGATCATTTTAGCTAATAGAATTGCATTATACTTTTCATTGGCATATTCTAACTCTTACGTTGTGCACTGTACTTTGGTTGTGAGAAAACATAGATTAATAATAGTAAGTGAAAATATTATGTGAAATAGAGAAAGTTGTTTGTCATATCTATAAACTGGAAACGGTAAAGTCGCTTTAATATCAGGAATTGACTGGTGTTTCTCCTATGGATTCGTCAGTATCGATCATGCTTTCCTACATGAACTACGGTGTTAGCATGGGGATACAATATTAATGTTTGAGGGATGTCGGAAGAAGAAGCTTCTGGTGCGGAGGACATCTCTGAGAACCAAGGAGATGCAATCGTTGATCAGGTTAAATTATTTAGATGCTATTGTACTTCGGTACTGTATTTTTTATCTTTTTGTATGTTCTGTTTTTTTGTTCAGTAAATTAAATGTGATGTAGTGGGAATGGAAAATGAGGATAGGTTGATTAGTTTATTGCGTTATATGTGAATTATAGGTTGATCTACCAGAGTCTACAGAGTGGGAAGACGAGGATGAGAAAGTGAGGCAGCGGGACCTGGCTGACTACAGCTACCAAGTATTCGTGCTGTCCGAGTACGGGAGACCCGTCTTTGTCACGTTAGTTCATGCTTTTTATTCTATCGAGTCCCTTTAGCAGGAAGATATGAATTGAGGTCAGGCTGCGAGGAACGGATTTCGGATGTCTTCGCTCTCATGTCAACATTTGTGAACAAAGTGAAAGAGTGGGGCGACTCGGTTGTCTCCTTCTCTTCCGGAGATGTTCATGTTCACTTCTTACTCGAAGCGCCGCTTTGCCTTTGCATTGGTATCTTTTGTTCTTCTTCTTCAAATTGCAGCTAGTTGAAAGAGATGGACATTTTGCAGTGAGCAAACGTCATGAATGGCTGGAAGACCAGCTCCGTCTCACTTATGAGCAGATTGTTTCGACCATCTCGAAGACACAACTGGAGAGTATCTACGAGAAGAAGGGACACACTTACGACCTTCGCCGGCTCCTTAAAGGGACTCAGGCGTACGTTTTTTTTCAGCCCTTGTTTGGATACTCTCTTGTTGAGATTCTAAGTTGTGGAATGTTTGAAGGTATACGGTAGGCTGCGTGAAGGCATATCGTGCCGAGACAGCAGTGATGCTGAGTGCGTTGCGAGTCTTTCCGCTGCCTGCCAGTGAGAGAGAACTCCTCTCCTCTGCTCTCTGCCAGGCAGCTGCGGCTGCGAAGCTTGATGAGGTTCGTGAGAAAACTACCATGCTCGTTTTATTATCCTCTTAGCCCGTCATTCATTTCATGACTCTGCTTTTCGACTTCTCTCAAGTTTATTTTTCCTGAAGCCATATTTTCTGTATTACTCTCTCAGCTTAATGTTCCTTTATCTTTCTTTGACCCTTCAGCTTATCTTCGGTCTCGTGATCTCTCATCGCCAGCTTGTAACGTATGTACGGCGTAAAATGGCGCGGCAGCTCCACCAGAGAGATGTGCATGTTCTATCGAATATCGTGGCAAACAACGCAGGCCTTCGTAACGGTCAAAACTGGATGCCTATTTGTCTGCCAATGTTCAGCAATAAGTCAGTGCTATTAGCAGAAAGGGAGGGAAAGTTAAATAGACCGATTGAAATGATTGTGATGCAGAGAATGATTGCAGAGGCTTCGTGCACGTGTACATGTCGTACCCGTGGGAGGGAATAGATGCAACAGTTGTGTTGATCTCGCTGAAGAGAGACCACTTCTTCGCCCTCTCAGATCTCTGCTCTGACTTTGTCTCCCGTCTCTCAGCCCATCCCAACTTCCTTCCCTCCTTCCAAGCCGCTGTCCAACGTCCTTCCATGTTCGACCTAAGCGTAGTAAGCTGTCTTGTCCTACCCTCCTTCCATTCTTCAATTGCCTTTTCAGCTGGGCCCAGCTGGAGGAGTTCTCTGGCACCTGGTGTACAAGAGAAGTCGCTGCCACCAACTCTGCCTCTCCGCTGTCCGCCCTCCCTTCATCTCCCGTTCCGAGAGAATCTTCCTCTTCCACACGGTTGCCTCGGCTGCCTTCCTCATCCGCAACTCTGCCTCCAGTCGTCACTCTCCTGAGCCTCAGTACAAGGCCGCAGATGGCAAGAATCTACCACATCTTCGGACTGCTTTCATTAGAAGAACCGCCGATGCACTTTATATTTCGTCAGTTTATTCCGCACTTCAAAGATTAACCCACTCGTTCTAGCGCTGCTTTTATTAACAAAGCATGAAGAAGTTGCTCGTAATTATCTAATGATTGAACATCTTAGTGTTCTCATGTTGCTGCAGTTCATGCCCAATAACTGGGTCTTTGGTCAGGATAACGGATTCGTACGAGCTAATCTGCGTCTTCTCTCCGGTTGTCTCTCCTACTCAAGCTGCTGCCATTGCTGAGAAAGCAGCCAGAGAACTAAAGCGGAGCGAGTCCAATTATTTCATCTCCCATTCACCCACATTCTAGAATGTAAATATATTTATATAATTTAACATAATTGTGTCAGCATTATATTGAATAGTATTTATTACGTGATTGCGAATCATGACAGGTAAGCTCTCTTGTTATCTGAAAATCAAGCCTTCAATCATAACGATGAAAGGCGATTCGAAACTTGCATAGGGTCATGACTGAATATATGTTAAATAAGTTCCATGTGCAGTGTTAAATGATTCTCTATAATAATGCATGGTTAGTTTTATGATTGCAAATTCAAGACCGCTAAACAAAATCGTAACAACAGTACGTAATCACCCGGCAGCGCAGAGACAACAATAAAAGCATTAACAATGAACGATGAACGGATGGATTAAGGCTTACAATTTAAAGAAGTCTCGACCGCTCTCCTGAGAACGGGATAAAGACGAAGGGCGTGTTTCCTTGCATCACGAACAACTCTCTTAATCTCGGAGAGGGAGACGAATCCACGGATGTCGCATGTTACAACCTGGATCAAGTAGGTTAACATAACAGTGGCGATAAAAAGTTTATATCTCTTACTTAGCTTATCGCCGAGAATGCAGCCAAGGATGAAACGACAGTAACCTGGTTTAGATTGGGCATGAATGCAACAGTGAAAGAGGTTGCATCATCCGGGTACGGCCGAGGAGGATCGACGATGAGACGGCCTGGAGTAACCACATTCAAGGCATCTCTTTCTCAAGACTCTCACCATCACTGAGTCGGATCAAGTGGGCGGCCACTGGCATGTCCACCATCTCCAGACTGGCATGGATGAAGGCGAGAGAAGAAGCAAGCACGGCCACTGCCAGTTCTCCCCCGCACTCCGCCAGAATGCATACCTGTGGAATGTCTTTTTACTCCTCTTCTTCAATGTTTTAAAGGAAGAAATGGACAACAAAAACAAAACCTTAACGATGAACTCCGATTTCGGATACTTATCGAGGTGAACGAGGGCAGAGAGTGCGGAGAGGAGATCAGCGCGTAAGTTTTCATCTCCACCCTGAAGTTGCACAGAGATAAGACTGGAACGAGAAGAGGCCGAGGAGGACTCGCGGGGACCCTCTCTGTAATTGAAGAAGCGATGAGAAAGGGAAGAAAGATCTACTGCTTCACTAACATCTGTGCAAGAACTTTCGTCGATCCCATTTCGATGTAGGCCGAACCACGGCCTTCTTCGAACACTCCACATTTCACAGCTGAAACATCTCTTCCATCAAAATTATGTCGCAAAGGAATCTCTGATGCTGCAGGTCACTTCACAAGTTTCCCTGAACTTGATGACCAACACGCTGACTGACAAATTGGACGAAAGGAGTCATCCGGCTTTTCCTCAGGAGCTGGCTCCCCGGCCTTGCTGATGTCCTCTAGTTTAAGCTTCCAATGAGGAAGTTGCATGTCTTCCTTCATCGTTCACTATTCTGACGAAACGGTTATCGTATCGAAGGACAGTCGCGAATCACAGTAAATACAGTTGTAATTGGAATGCAACCAACGAGCCACTCCGATTACCTACCGCAAATTGGAATGTACAGCTTTATCGTAATATATATACTCGTAAGTTCTAATGAATAACTATGGCAAGTGTACTCGTAATATTACTAATACACAATCTAAGAGCTATAATTGCGAGCACCAAAAATGTTGCTCCCCACACGGACGGAGGTGCTTCCTTGTTGAATCGCTGTGGCCATGTCAGACGACATTCCCATTGACAACTCCAAACTATTTTCATCCATTCCACTCTGAAACAGAAAAAAAGATAGCACTATATGGTTTAAAAGAATTTTTTTTACAATGCAGAAATGATATATTGCAACAAGGATTAATTTAAGTTTCAACAATTTCGATACTTTTGACAAGCCAATACTAAAAGCTTCATTCTTTTATATTAGTTGTGCATACCAGTTGAGCGAACGAGGATCGCGTGTTGCGTAGGACATCAAAATCGGGATTCGGAACTTTGCCCGAATTGTCAACAGATCCAATCGTCATGAATCCATTGAATATAAGATGCGGGCAGGAAGAAAGGATGAAGTTGGCAAGCCGAATGGCTTCTTCGATGCTGGCACCGCCTTTCTGCTCTTCTCCACTAGTATTTACCTTCACAAATGCAATGCACAAGGGTATTAGGCCAAGAAATCCTAACAAATAAGTAATGACACACCTGAATTAATACTTTTAGCTGCTCCCCGCGTTTGGCCATCTCCTTCTCGAAAACGGAACAGTGCTTCTCACTCTCGATAGTTTCAACACAGTGCAAATTCGGACACTCGCATATCTTGGCAATCTAAAATAATTAACCATAACTGAACAAAAAAAGTTGGTGCTCTTCAGCTACCCCCTGAAGCCCTAAATTTTTAGGAAAAAAAAAAAATTTTTTTTTGGGCCAGGGGGTTATTTGGCACGAGCAAGACGACTATAACATTCATCTTAAATTATAACATCATAAAAAAAGGTTACAATACTTTTTCAGGAAAATTTTTTTTTGCTCAGGTCGCGTTGTAAATTTCGCCACTTGGGCGGTTTGGCACGAGGAACACGAATATGAGATTCATTTTGCACCTTTTTTTTTTAGAACTTTTCTTTCTAAAGCAATATAGGATACTGTATGAAGCCACGGTTCATGAAGATAATAATGACGGCGGTGTACGGGCGGATGTGTTTGTTGATGAGACGGAGAAGAGTGGGAGCATGAGGAAAGGCTGACTACTCCCATTCTTTATTCGTATTGAGCCAGTTTCCAGAAAAATTACCGTAACTTGTAATTAAAAATGAATGTTATAATCGTCTTTCCCGTGCCAAACAGCCCCGTGGGCAAGGTTCAGCAAAAAAATTTTCGAAAAATTTTGTGGTTCCTGGGTAGTGATAGCTCAAGAGTACCAGAAAGTTAGCTCACTATCTGGCAATCTACTAATGATTATTTTAAAGGCTGAAACATCTGCTTTACAAACACAACTGCAAGAAATAGAGCACCTTGTTAGATTGCACTTGGCCTATGAAGTGCCAACGAATGTGCGGACAAGATTGTTCCAGGGCGCGGGACTTCTCCTCAAGTTCCTGCACGTAGTTCTCTCCGAAGTGTATCTGGCCTGCGGCGTAGCACTCCTGGATGGCCCCTGCGGGGTGCAACTTCGACACAGCGACGAGTCGTACAGACCGCGTTCCGGCCAACGCTGCTATCTCTGCTTGCACTGCTCGCAATGCTTCCACAACTCGAGATGCCGACATCCTTAACATTTAACGAATGAAATCTGTGACCGATTGTTATAGAGAATAAACCAAAAGAAAAAAAATAAATAAATGAAGAAAAAGGAAATAAACCAAAAGCCCACTTGAGAAATAAACATAAAAAATATTGTGCGGTAAATACCGTACCAACTATTCCGGGAACTCGTAAATTACGGAACCCCTTGAATATGGCCAAATTCATTGCGATATTCGAATTCAAACGATAACGAGCACCCATTTTCGCTCATATGATGTTTAGTTTATCTTTTTTTTTATCAGTTCATTATGTTGCGATAGTTTTCAGATGCCAAACAGTAGGAAACGGAAGTGGCAGAACAACACGGGAGACTCGAATCGAGATTCAAAGAAACCGAAGCGAGTACATGAAAGTCACAAGCATGGAGCTGCTAACGACCGAATTAGAGACCAGCGAACCCTGCAGATAGTTGAGCTTCCGCCAGAGCCGCCCTCTGAAGTGTCTTCCGAGAAGATGGAAGTGGAAACTAAGAAGCGACGTCGTCACAAATGTCGCTACCGGAAACTTCAACAAGACACGGCACATGTGGTTAGGATTACTGTCACTTTCATGATCCTATGAGTGTATTTTTAGTTGCGGTTTTTGCTGCATGGTTTAAATTATCCGAGTGCTATTCAGATAGTGAAGGCTCTGCGTTCTGATCCACCGTTGATTGGTCATCTTTTCGGCAAGCGAGATGAAAATGGAACTCCCAGTTCGTGTTTTAAGAATCAAATCGAATAGTTTCAGTCTTTTCACTTCATTTTAGTGGCTTCATTCAAGGAAGTCGTGGCTGCTCTCGATTTGGAGAAACGCCTTCTTCAATTGAGCGCCGCAGTGGTAACGGGAATCGCTCAGTACAGTCAGCATTTTGATATTGAAGAAGAAGACGGAGACTTCTATGTCAAGTATCGGCCGGTTGATACAGACGTTGCTGCCTGCACTGTTTACGTCGTACGTCTTTCCGTTCTTCATAATTTGAGAGATATAGCATCACGGTGTTAAGATCTTTTACCCACAGGACCGACTTCCTGCCCGAACAACTCGGCGTCTCTTGGAGCGCTTAGCCTTGAAGTTTGGGAGAGTCGTGGAAATACGACATCCTAAAAGGGCCCGTCCACAACCTCCTCCTGAGGCCGGGTTCATTCGGCGTCCACAACCGCTGCCTTTCGCGTTCATTCAGATGTCTTCAAGTGAAGAGGCGGCAGCTTTTTGCAAGGTTCATTGCCGTTTAAGCCATTTTGTGAGTTGTGTCGATTAAATGGCTTGCAGAATTATGAATTCAACGCGCCAAGCGAAGAGCGTCACTGCAGATGGTTCTTCTACAGAGGAAGACGAAGACATCTTCGAGAATTCTGCACGAGAAGAGAGGCAATAAAGGCATTTGTGGAGAGGAGAGACCGAAGAATTCGGTGGAAGACGGAGAAGAACAACCAGAAGAAGCTCAAGATTCGCGAGTGGAGAAGACGAAGAAAGGCTATCCGAGCCATGAGAATTATGTTAGAATTTTACCTTTACTTTCTATTTTTAAACTATTTTTCTCTTATCTTATACCCCTCTCATCATTTCCATCTTCTGATTGACGATATCTCCTCCCGCAGGCAACGACGTCGAGAAGAGAGACAGCGAGAGATGCTTGCGATAAGAGAGAGAAGAGCGAAGAGGAGAAAGGAACACAGAGAGAAAATGGAGAAGAAGAGAAAGGCAAAGGAATCTGTCCCTGTGAATGGACAGGAAGAGCTGAAGAACGGTTTGGCCATGGAGGATAACTCGGAAGGTATTGGCATGGCCACGCCCACAAAGCAACAGAGGAGGAAAAAGAAGTTGAAGAAGAGAAGGAAAAGCATCGCAAAGGCAGACACGAAAGGTTCCTCTTTTCATGCATATGTCGGAGGGCAGTTTTTGGCCATTCTTGGGCTAGAGTACAATTTGAAGCATGGCGAATTTTCCCTTTCTTAATGGCTGCTTATATGAACTCCCTTAATGAATATATAGTTTACTTTCTAAAAATGAATTTTGGGTGAAGGGTTGTGATCGATTGTTATTTTATTCTTATTTGTTCATTTTTAGAAACCTATGTTGATTCATTTGCAGTTGATGGGAGTGCGACTTCAACTCCTCAATCAACTCCGCAGAAGTTGATGGCGATTCGGCTGGTCAAAGTGCGAAGCAAATTTGGGAGCGGCAGCCGCGGGCGGAACTCTTCCGTGCCGCTCTATGGACCCGAGCCCCTCCGAAGGCAGCGGCCAGGTTCATTCTCTCCCTCTCTCTCTCTCTCTCTCTCTCTCTCTCTCTCTCTCTCTCCTCTCTCCTCTCTCTCCTCTCTCTTCTCTCTCGTGTGCCATTATGTACAGTTTAAGACAGAAACGACGCCGCGGGAAGCGAGTTGGTCTGCGAGGAACCGTTGCGAACTTCTTCCAGGATGTCCAAGTCATTCCATTGTGCGTTAGTATGAAATGGAAGCATTGTGCCGTGCTCGGCGTCGAAGTTACCAATTCACTCTCTTTCAGTGCGAAATACATCGAACTTCGACAAGAATACATCTCGATGAGGGATCAGAAAGTGAAAGAAGCAAAGAAAGAAATGGCTTGTTCGGCGGAAAAGGTTACTTCATTAGTCTGGTTCATTTCAGAGTAATTGTGTTATTTTTTATATATAAAGAATATATGGTTCTTGAAGGCCGGTCGCACAAAACTAGTTGACTTCCGGGATACGGTTTGGAAGATCGAAGAAGATTCTCCCGTTACCAACGAGACTCACTAGATATCAAGGCTAGATGCTTTCCCCTGATCTCTTCTCCTTCTATTTTCCTTGTATCATTCTGGGTTGTTCTCTCGATACGGCTAGAAATGCTGAAGTGACGGTTTCTTTTGTTAATGCTCTCAATGTTGTTACTCAAGTTGTTGTTTATTTCGTAGAAGTTTGCATGGTGATGATAGAATGAGTACCTGTATGCCAGTTCAAAAGCTGTGGGCGTTCTTAGCACCGGATATGCACAAGTGGATTAATATATTAAAGGGTTGTTTCAAGCAATCTCCGGTCGCAGAGAATGTTTATGAAATGGAGTGAGCGATTTGAGAGAAGGCAGGAATGGAAGACGAGTCAGGACGGGGAATCGAAGGAGAAAACTGAAAGGAAGAGAGAATAGAATTGAACTGGAAGAGAAAGCAACTACCGATTCACGAATACGGGGAATGCGTAGCCGTCATCCTTGCTGCTGCTTAGTCTATTCTTATCATCCACCACATCCTCCAAAAAGCCTCTCTGCCTTCTTGTTGCTCCTGAAATGGACGAGTTACTTTACTCGGTAAGAATGATGTAAGTTGTTCACCTGGTACAGTGTTATCGAGGAAGAAGGCGATGACTCCGCCCACAAGCATCTTTATGGTCAGGAGCATATTCAGGACCCTGTCGAGAGTTTCCACTCCTGAGATGGTCTCTTGTATATTTGGAAGCGGCCTGAGTGGGGGGCAGACCTGTTCCAATGTTGTGCTGCTCCACGTGCATTGGGATGGCCATTCCGAGCATGAGAGCCAAGCCCATGATGGAGAGATTCCGAGTCTGCTTCAGATCAACCAGCTGCCGAGCACATAAGGAAAATTTATTTAGTGTTGTGAAAGGAGCCAGAAATGGTTCTAGCTGCTGAAGTAGATGAAGGGTGTCTAGTGAGATGCCCTACTCCTTAAGCTATTCCGATCTCTAGAACGCCCAAAAGAAACCTGAAGCTGAGAAAGAGCGACTCCAGCAATCATACTCATTCCCATGCACAGAATCCCTCCTACCAGGGCTTCCGGGATCGCTGCAAGTAGTGCTGCTACCTGAAGAGTGAGGACAATGATCTCCGTCTCTTATCTCTCTCTTTCTCTCTCGCTCTTATCAATTTTTTTCTATCTCTCACTTGCTCTCTCCCCGTCCACTACTGATTGCATTCCCGTTGTCGGCCTCAAGAACTAGTGATTACTGTGAGTGTGACCTTGCTGAAGAGTCCTACACAGATGAGCAAGACTCCGGCTATCTGCATGGTCATCCGACTTGCCACCTGCAAACTCTTCTCTTCTTTTCTCTTCCCTCTTCATCCGTTCGCCGAATGTAGACATGTTTTTGCATCCATTTAACTAATCTTTGCTTCTCTGAACAAATCGGAGAAGCGATCGGTAAAACTCCACTCTTGCCGATTAACTGCATTACCACTGCATTTTAAATGTTGGTCAATCAAAGAGTCGGCCGCATTTTGACCAGGAGTAGTACATATGCACTTATAGCATAACTTATACAAGATGGAAGGTCAAAAGAGAAAGAGAGACAGAGAGATACGAAGAAGAAAAGTGTGTTGGAGAGAGTGTGTGAAGGAGAGAGAGAGAAAGAGAGAGAGAGATACCCTTGTGATGTGGATGAGTGCGACATTCTCCGAGTACGTGGTGACTCCCGCACAGACGCCGAATATTCCGGCGACCATGCTACCGAGACCTCAACTACTGCACTTCACGAGATGCGTGCCCTTTCACTCTCTTTTTGTAGAAGCAGATCTCCCTCTCCTTGCATTCTGCGTCTCTCTCTCTCTTTCTCTCTCTCTTTCTCTCTCTCTCACTCTCTCTTTCTGTCCCTCTCTTTCTCGCTCTCTCTTTCTCTCTCTCTCCCTCTCTCTCTCTCTTTCTCTCACTCTCTCTCCACTCATCTACCTTCCACAATGATGGCCCTGTTGACGGCAGAGCGTGGTGGTCTTCTCTGCTCGGAGACCCTCGCTGCCATTTCATACGATCCGAGGTTTTCGATGACAGAAGACATGCACGACGCAACGAAGGCGCACATCAGCCCGACATCCAGACGGGGGAAACCAAACTCACCTCAATCACTATTCAACCTCGTTTCACCAAAGTGCCTTTTCCCTATTTCCTATATTTCTTTTCGTCAACATCACTCGTATCTTACACCTTCTCTCTCTCTCTCTCTCTCTCTCTCTCTCGCTCTCTCTTAACTGTCTAGTTCTCCTCTCCCGTATTCAATCACTCGTCTAGTTCCCTTCTGGATATCAAGATATACCAGGAAGAGGGACGGCGAACCAAGGCGACTCCTGAAGTACTTTCATGGCCTCTGCCTTGTCAACCCGAGCTTCTCCCTCTGGCGGCTCTAAGCCCGTGGCTGTGAGAATTCCGCAGATTGCCCAGACTACGATAATACTCAGGAGATACTGCAAAAGTGACTCAACTTATGGGTTTGTTATTTTGAAAGAACAAGGTTTGTTTGCATTGAAAAGTTTGTCATGTGAGCCAAGAACGCGAGATCAGACTGTGAAGGGAAGAGAAGCAAGGAGCTACAGGAGAAGGCAACAAAAAGACAAACTCTGATGCATAAGTGGCTTAAAATTCAAACGAACGGGAAATTGGCCAAACAGACGAATTCGGCCGCAACCCGGCAGAGGAACGTGGACGTCTTCCAGGTAAACAATGCACACGATCACTACCAACAACATCCTCAACATTCGTTTCTATTCTTCTCTCTTTCTCGGCTCTCTCTCTCTCATTTCCTCTCTCTATTTCACTTTCATCTCTCTCGTCTCTCACTCACCATGTGCATTTTTATTCCATCATCTTACTCCGAAAGTTCATACCAAGTACAAATATCCCTAACTCTTGAAGGATACTCTCTCTCTCTCTCTTTTTCTTTCTCTCTCTTTCTCTCTCTCTCCCTTACTCGTCATATTACATCGACGTGAATGAAATATTGATGCTAACAAAATGGAGATCCAGTGGAGAGCGAGCTTCTCGGTGATAGAAGGAAGAGCACTCATAGTGAGAAGTACGAGGAGAGGCACGGTTGTGATGGGAGAAACCATCTTGGAGAAGGCGCCCACCAAGCCAGTCACTCCCACCAGGACGAAGAAGAGACAGGCCACGATCATGCTACCGCTAATCTGTTATTGTGTATGTTTTTTTTACAGTCAGGCCTACGCAAAAAATGCTTTTAAAGAGACAGACCGTTTGTATTTTTGCAGCCCATATTTCTTGTGGAACTGAAATATTTCTCATCTCGGCGGGACATGCGTTGATTGGCAAGTCAGCAAAGGCCAGAAGAGGAGGCAGAAAGGAGAATGCAGGACCATTCAGAATGGATAACCTGAGAAAAGGAAGGATGGAAGTCACCGACCAAATGTTCTCTCGATCTACCGTAGTCCCAGAGTAGTCTGGAGGAGAGTGGCGATACCACAGGCAGTGAAGGTAGCTGAGATGAGATGCACCCGTAGGGCAATGGTGGCCGTTCCCGCGCAGACCATTCCAGATACCAGGAAGGGGTAGACTAGCAAGCCAGACAGGCATACTGTAGCTTGCTAAAAAGAAACCATGGCAACATTAATGTGGCCTTCGTTTATTGACAATTTCTGGGCAAACTTACGAAAAAGCTATTTGAGTACCTCTTTTTCCTCTCTGTTTTCTAAATTAAATTAGTTTCATAAATGCCTTCTCATTATTTATCTACTTCCTTGTTTTGTCTTATTTTCTTTACTAATGGGCTAGCCCTGCAGCAGCCCTATTACTACATCAGCTCATGGTAACAAGTTTATACTTTTCCTATTGTATTTGATTCGAAACATATTTCATGCCTGCTGATAAAGATAAAGATATGTACAACTCTCCAAAAGGATCTCCATATCAGTCAGCAAACCAATAATCCAGGTCTACATATTTTCCGCAGCTGGTAAGCGAATTGTTAGTGTGAACTCTTCAAAAAAGAGAAAAAGAAAGAGAGAGACTGATTGATGTGATTAAGGCGAGATGCGGATGTATGAATGAATGAATGTACATAGAGATGCAGGCAAGGGTTCAGTTGCATAAACACTGCAGATGCACGAGTAGATTTACACCACTCAATTTCATCCATCGACGAAGAAAAGAAGAATTGCGTAGAAAGTGGAAAGTGAGAGAGGCCATGTGGAAAGAATAGTCATGCAACATGCAAAAGTGAGAGGTAAGATTCCTGTTTTGATGAATGTGCATCTTTTGAATGTTTTGACAATTGATTGCTGGATGTCGTACGAAATAAAGTGTTAATTGCCAAGGGAAGAGTGAAACTGGCGTGGCGTTGTATTTCATCTATTCAACATGCAAATGCAATTGTCATATATGCATTGGAAAAGTGGTGGATTCAGCTGAAATATCAACACGATTAGTCAGTGTTGGTAGACTGCTGATGAAAGTGGCATAACATGTGACATCGGTTGCTGTGTAGTTAGCAGTTAAACGATATGATCAAAACAATAAGGCTTTAATGAATAGGTAGATTAAGAGAAAATAAAATAAAAATCTGGAAATGGTAGATTGATCAGAAACCTGGCCACCGAAGAGAAGAGCCTGCTTCCAAGTGGGCCGGTCATTCACCCGCAGACTGAGATTGCTGCAGGGTTCTTTCCGAGTTGAATCAGCAAGGCTCACAGTCATTCTCTGCTCTGTCAAAGAAGAGAAATGGCACTCGCCCACGAGGGCAGCCATATCATCATGCTTCATCTCTCTAGCACCAAGGAGTACAACCTTCTCTACTCCTCTCTTTCTCTCACTCTCCTATTCTCTCTCTCTCTCTCCACTCCATTCAAGTCACGGTTACCACCACCGGTTCCGGTCGCATCAGGGTCAGACACCTGCTAATCGAGATAGGGTGAGAGTCAGAGAGAAAATAAGGAGAGGGTAGAGAGAAGCAAAAACAAGGCGAGAAGAAGAGAAAGCCCGCAGGAGTAAACGTTCAAATTGACAAGACAAAAGATGCGCTATAAGCCAGGGATTGGGAGAGTCGAACAGAGAGGGTGTGAAAAAGAGGGGGAAAGATTGAAGTGGTTGGTTTAGATCATGAGATCGGAAAGTGCAAGAGCCACGCCCCCCTTCCCACCGTTGGGAAGTTGACGGTTCTTCGTGTGCTGTATTCGACCGCTGGGGTCATGTTCATATGTACATACACAGAGATGCCAGATCCATGGACAACAGAACATTCGACCGTTGAGAATTCATTAGCTCAGAAAGCAACGGCAGCAGAAGAAGAATAATAAATGTGTGAAAGTGCAGTCTGATTAGAAAAGGAGGTTTCGAAGTCGCTCGAGAAGTAACGATTGAGCAACAAAGAGCGGGATGATGGATGGAAAACCATTGCTTTGACGGCTGTACCTATCAAATTTCGCTTAACACTAAATGCTTATCGCCAACAGGTTGATTTTCTCGTTCAATATAAATGAGAGAAAGCGCCGAAGTGAAAAGTTAGAAAGAATAAGGGAAAGATAAAGAGAGAGAAATAGAGACGGAGATGTGTTCATTGAATCGCAGCAAAAAAAAAACCGGGCAGAAGAGCCCGTGCACTGCTTCCATTCTCCCCATCATCTGTTTGTAGCTCCACTTCAGATTTGGATTATCCGTCATAAACTCCGCCCACACACCAACCCCAACATGAATTGAAAAGAACTGCAGTTTTACTTGTTAACTGAATTTTTATTCAGAAACGCTGGCTAATAATGCGAAACATAAATATAATTTTACACTACATTAGAATGAACTTTAACTTTTTGTATCTTTCTTACCAGATCATTCCTAGAAAAGTTGGTATTGATGGAGAGTAAGGGAAAATATGGCGATGGTCGGATGTCAAGATGAAAAGATCGGAACTGAAATGCACAATTGTACGGGCACAAATAGGAATGGATGATAAAGCTAAGTCTTCCGGTGAGAGACGCCCACAGAGAGCGGCTTACCACACTACTATCAATACAGATTACAAGAGATATTATGCACATGCAAATAAACACTGTCAGGAGGTCAAATTGATTGTGAGATAGCATGATTTGGAGGAGTAGAATTGAGCATCTGGAGAGAAGGCAGAAAGGGAAGTCGGGAGAGCCACGAATGCCGTCGCAGAAACCTAAGATTCATTAGGAAAATTGGGATTCTACTATTATTTCTCTTATAAATTAATCTCTGACATTTCAACAATTCTATCTTTAGAAAAAAGGAAGAAAAAATTTGGATGACAAGTGTAATCCAAACCGGTTGACAATCTCAGGGAAAGCGTTGCCATCGTCATGGAGAGTGTCGAGTTCATCCCCGTGCGAAGGGAGCTTCTCTTCGTGGAATCCTCGTTGCTCTAGAGTCGCTCCTGCAGAAGAACATCAAGAGGAATCAGAAAGAGGAGAAGGGACTCACCCCAAACTGAGTTGTCGAGGAACACTGCAATCAGACCACCAACCAGCATTTTGATGCTCAAAAGCATGTTCAGTACACTGTCCATCCCCACATTCCCTGAAACGTAAGATATATAAAAACCTGGAAAACACCATTCCTATTGTAGATTTTTTGTAAAACTAATTTTTAAAAGTTAAAAAATGACAAACAAACTGAGAAGAAGGACGGATCACCCACTGACCAGTGTTGATTGGATGCCTTTCTATGTGCATAGGAACAATCATTCCTAGCAGAATGGAAAGACCAAGAATGGAGAGATTCCGAGTCATTCGCAAGTCTACCACCTGAAGGAAAAGTGAATTGTCCTGACCAAAGGAAGAAAGAGGAAAAGGACCTCCAAGTGAGACAGAGCTCCGCCCGCAATGATGGACATTCCCATGCAGAGAAGAGCACCGATCACCGAGTCTGGAATTGTCGCCAGCACTGCCGCCCCCTGCACGCAGATGTAAATCGAATGGAAAACACATAAAGATAAATAAAAAAGCCTTATGTACGTGATGCAATTTTATTGATGGAATGTGTTCACTAAAGGCACCTTGCTGAAAAGACCGAGAAAGATGAGAAGGACTCCTGCTATTTGCATAGTTATTCGGCTCGCTACCTGAAATGAAGTTTTAAAAATAAGTTGTGCAAGAAAATGAAGAATACAATAAATCGAGCCATTGTAGACATGTAAGTATGAATTGGCAGTGGCAGCAAAACTGGTAACGAACGCGAGTGATTTGGATGAGGGCGACATTCTCCGAGTAAGTCGTGACTCCCGCGCCAATGCCGAGAATGGCTGCCACCATGCTACCCACTCCTCAAACCATTCCTCTCTCTTTGTCTTTCTGCAGACAAACATTACTTCTTCAAGATGTTGATGAAATCAAAAGCCATTTCACTGAACTTGCCTTCCACGATGATTGCGGGGTTCACTGAAGACCGCGGGGCCGGTTTTTGGCCAGAAACACGCGCGGCCATTGCATACGAACCGAGGTTCTCTATTATGGAGGGCACCACAGACGCCAGAAGACCACAGGTCAGACCGATGTCTACTCGGGGAGAACCGAATTGCCCTGGATGGCAGGAGAGAGCGATGGAGCAAGAGAGAGAGAGAGAGAGAGAGAGAGAGAGAGAGAGAGAGAGAGAGCGAGAGAGAGAGGAGAAAGAGAAGGAGACAGAGAGTAGTTGAGTGTGGCATGACTAAGATGTAGAGATAAAGACGGACCAGGATACGGGACGGAGAACCAGGGCGCCTGCTGGAGTGCTTTCATCTGTTCTGGTTTGTCGAGTCTCGCTTCTCCTCCCTCAGGCTCTGCCCCCGTGACAGTAAGAATTAAACAGATCACCCACACCGTGACCACGCTCAGCAGATACTGTAGAAATAGTTTCTTTGCATTTGAAAATTGTAGAATATAAGACTAAACTAACAGGGAACTGGCCAAAGAGTCGAACACGAATTACAGCTGGGCGACCATTGCTGAAGACCGGAATAGGAATCAGCATATCGGCCAGGTAAACCACGAAAACAATAACTGTAATCAGCATTCTGAACAGGGAGAGAGAGAGAGAAAGAGAGATGAAAAGAAAGAGTATGTATGTATGTATGTAATTAAAGAATGCGAAAGGAACTGACACAACAGATATCCAGTGGAGTGCGAGCTTCTCTGAAATGGAAGGGAGGGAACTCAACGTGAGGAGTAGAAGCAGAGGGACCGTAGTGATAGGGCCGACCCGCTTGGCCACGGCCCCTACCAACCCAGTTGCACCCATCAAGATGAAGAGGGAAGAGGCCACCAGCAAACTCCCCGTCATCTCAACATTTCACTTTAGTCCCCGTTTCACTTGTTCAATACTGCTGCTAAAATATGCTCAAGAATATCGCACTCGTAGCTTCATGCTCACATATTTAAAGGTTAATTCAGATTATGCTTCATTCACGTGAATAACACATGAATCATTATTATTTTTTAATTATGCTCAATTTCTCTCTCTCTCTCTCTCTCTCTCTCTCTCTCTCTCGCTCGCTCGCTTTCTCCATTTATCCCCCCTTTCTCACACACTTTCGCTCTCTTTCCCTTCGTTCTTAATTTCTAGCCTCTCTTCTTGCTAATGGGAAGAAGCCCTAGCAGATAAATATGACTTCCATAGGAAGTCCAAAACTGTCCACTAGTTATACATGTCTGCATTCTTCCCTCTGATATTGCATCACAGAAGGAGGAAACCAGCTTTTGAAAATTCTAGCCCTTGACAGATTCCACTATGTCAATGACGGAAAGAACTCCGTTTGCCAATGAGGAAGCGACAAATTTATGGCCCCTGCCATATCAGTGAATTTAGGTTCATAGAGTACGAAAGGGTACGAGTGACACATTTACATGCCTATGTAAACTGTTGTCACACCATTAAACTTAATCATTACAAAACTGTGTTCACTTGTTCTTGCGAGATTAGCGAAGTGAAATGTGCTCTTTTGAGCTTTGATTCTCCGTCCTTCACATGCGATGTTTTACATCGAAGAGCAGATAAAATAACCGTTTGAACTCGCGCCATCCACTCCTCCTCAGGAATTGAAGCATTCCTCATTGATGGAGAGCACTCATTAGAGGGGAGGAAGGCGAGAAGTGGAGGGAGGAAGGCCATCGAGGGACCATTCAGGATCGACAGTCTAAGAGGCCGAGGCTTCCTTTCAGATTCCCCTCCCTCAAACCAACCGTAATCCTAAGGTAGTCTGGAGAAGAGTAGCCGCTCCGCTGGCAGTGAAAGCAGTTGAGATGAGGCGGACACGAAGAGCAATGCTAGAAGATCCGGCGCAGGCAAATTCAGCCAGGAAAGGGTAGATGAGCAGAGTGGAGAGGGCCACCGTCGCTTGCTACACATCTTTAGGCTCTTCTCTCTTTTGTCTCCATACACCTTTTCAAACTCCCCTCTCTACCCGTATACATACTTTGCTATCGCAATTTGCCTCCTCCCGTGCATGTCACCGACATTCCCTCATATTAAACAAAACCTTAACTAACTATTTCTCAACCTCTATTTCTATCTCTATCCTTCTCTCTCTCTCTCTCTCTCTCTCTCTCTCTCTCTCTGTTCAACCTGGCATCCATAGATGAAGGCGACATGCCATGGTGGTTGGTCGTTGACTGCCAGCTGCAGTAGCCGTTGACCCTCCAGCCTGGGAGTGTCATGGCTGGAGAGACTTCCCTTGTCGTTCTTCGTCCCACTCATCGGTTCCCTTTTTCGGAATGATAGTCCGAGTCCTCGAGTTGAAAGTGCAGATTAGGCAGACAAGTTTACTGCCAGACACGCCTACCGTTGTAAGTCATACAATGGCTTTTTTCGATCCCACCAATGATACTATTAATTGAGCGCTTTCACTTCGCAATTACATAAACAAAAATGCATATATATAAGACGCTGCAAATTAAATCAGTTTCATTTCTATTCATAAATAATACCATGTGTTGAAAGAGGAGTTGTTACGCTACTTAAATTTCCTGGTTCGTTATCTCCTTTTCCACACTTTCAAGTCCTAATTTGACTCTTTTACATACAAAGACAAAAGCGATGAAGTGCTAAAGCATGATCAATATTTTCTGACAACTATCAGAAAATTTTTGTTTCTCAGTGTTCCTATATTAATATTTATTCAATATTCATTTTACCGAGAGAAAATAAAGAAAGCTGGTACATCCTATGTATGTAAATACATACATATCAGGATTACCTTAATGCCGGTGATTCAAACAGTATTTGATAAACATTCACAAGAGCATTGACTTATCTTTGGAAAAGCATGTGGGTTATGAGAAGTGCACGAAGTGAAGACAGATAAGGAGACAAGAAGAGAGAATGAGAATGACAGAGAAAACGAGAAATATGGAATATACAAGAGAAAAAGAGGGAAAGAGAACGTAAGTTTTCCTGCAATAAAATGCAGCAGCAACCGCGCGTTGAGAAGAAGATCTAACAATGGCTGATTGTTGTTCCACGTCCTTCGGAAATCATTGTGTTCTTCGACCTTGGTTATTAAAATGACAAAAAGATCTACGTTTAGCACCTAGGAAATCGTATCGGAAAATGCTCCAAGCTACAGTCCCGCTCAACATTGTTGGGTCCGGTATTAATAGTATTAATAGTATTAATATAAATAATACAAACTGGAATAGCGCGCTGAATACGCATTTTCGTGTCATTTCGCGTAGGAGTTTACATATTTCGACCATGGAGATTACGACTGTCAAGACCGTTTTCAAAAATATGCTGAAATGGCTGAGAACTCATAATATTGCATTTAATTTGGCCGCGTTTGGGTTCCAAACGGGCTGGCTCGAACTCCTGGACTACAATGTGCAAAATAATGTGAAATTTTCAGAGCACTTCTTACCTTTTTGAGTTTCTTGTTTTATTTCTCTTGAGTTTCTCATTTTGTTTATGTATATACGACAAAAAAAAAGCTAAAAAAATTTTTTGTGCTTGCAAAAATCTGTTCTCAAAAGGGTATCGAACCGAGACCTCGAGATTGCCGGTCAAAGACTTACCAATACTCTACAGAGAGTACAAACAGATCCGATGATACCTTTCTTTGGACAGCGTCGATTGCTCACAAAGGAAACGTCGATTCTGAACACTCTCTGTTTCCTACTTTAGTGGGAAACAGTGAGAGCGAGAGAGAGAGAGAGAAGGAGGGAATGCGAGAGAACGAGAAAGAAGGAGAGAGGGAGAAAGTGAAAGATAGACCGGTGGAGAGAGAAATATAGAGCGGGAAAGAGAAAGTGAATCGACGTTTCCTTTGTGAGGCAATCGACGCTGTCCAAAGAAAGGTATCATCAAATCTGCTTGTACCGTCTGTAGAGTATTGGTAAGTCTTTGAACGGCAGTCTCGAGGTCTCGGTTCGATACCCTTTTGAGAACAGATTTTTGCAAGCACGAAATTTTTTTTTTGCTTTTTTCGTCGTTAATACATAAACAAAATGAGAAACTCAAACTAAATAAAACAAGAAACTCAAGAAAGGTAAGAAGTGCTCTGAAAATTTCACGTTATTTTGCACTTTGTAGTCCAGGAGTTGAAGCCAGCCCGTTTGGAACCCAAACACAGCCAATTTAAATGCAATATTATGAGATCTCAGCCATTTCAGCATATTTTTGAAAACGGTCTTCACAGTCGTAATCTCCATGGCCGAAATAGGTAAACTCCTACTCGAAATGGCACGAAAATGCGTATTCAGCGCGCTATTCCAGTTTGTATTATTTATATTAATACTATTAATACTATTAATACCGGACCCAACAATGTTGAGCGGGACTGTACAGACGAACACGAGTCCTGTCAGGGGCTTTTTCTATTTATATGTAGTTATGACTGAACTTGGCGCAAGACTTGGTTTACCACGCAATGTAGATAAGGAAACAAAGAAAACGTACAGTACCGCTCAACGGCGAGGGGTCAATGCTGCGTCGGCTATAGCGGACGCTGCCAAATGGGCCAAGTGGAATATCTCGTTGCAGAAAGAGTTTTGAGGCAAATCACATATCAATATGGGATCCTGGAATTTTTCTTCACAAATTGCATTTAAAAAATCTTGAAAATCGTTGAAATTTTGTGACACTTGTATTTGCATGACATACCGTGACAAATTTTGGTGCGTTGCCATATAGTATGTGGGTTGTGTGTTTTAAGTTCTTCGAACGTTGCCAATTTCAAGTGGAAAACGAAAGTGGGCTCAGGTTTCTTTTCCTTTGATACTGCGTAGGTTTTTTTTGTCGTTCTAAAACTGTTTTAACATAGCATTTTCAAAAAAAAATTGCACTGCATGGGGTTCGAACCTGCGACGCTCAAAACTGAAAGCGCACACGTAACCCTCTGCGCCACGGAGGTTATGAATTAGGAACCCAGACGTTGATAATGGCCTCATGCCGTAAATTTACAATGACAAAACTGTGATTCGCTTTGAGCGAACATCGCTGGACGCTCACCTATATCCCTGATATATTTTCACTGCTTTTTATTTTTCTCTAGACACAACATCTGCACCGGCTGGAGATCGAACCTGCGACACTCAAAATATAACCGAGCGCGCTACTTACTGCGCTTTGGCCCACCTTACATGAGACTCAAGCCCGACTACGAAGTCGTTGAAGGCTCAAGTCAAACTCTCTCACTCACTCTTTCTTTCTCTCCCCTCACCATCATTCTGCCTCAATTTCTCTATCTTTTTCTCACTCTCTCATTCTCTATCTCGCTCTCGCTCTCTCTATCTCTCTCTTTCTTTCTCTCTCTCCTTTCACCCTCATTCTCTCTCTCTCTCTCTCTCCCTGTCTCTCTCTCTCTCTTTCACTCTCTCTCTCTGTCGCTCTCTCTCTCTCTTTCACTCTCTCTCTCTCTCTCTCTCTCTCTCTCTCTCTCTTTCTCACTCTCTTTCTCACTCTCTTTTCCCTCTCACGTTTTGATTTGTCTTCTCTTTGCCTCCTTGCCTTCGCCTTGAGTGGACATCACCGGTCCTACTTATCTGATTCGACTACCATCCACATCAGGCCATTGTCAACGACTGGCCTGAGTAGCAACACATCTTGGAAGTGGCGCAGTAAGTAACGCGTTCGGTTATAGTTTTGAGTGTCGCAGGTTCGATCCCCAGCCGGTGCAGATGTTGTGTCTAGAGAAAAATAAAAAGCAATGAAAATATATCAGGGATTTAGGGAGCGTCCTGCGATGAGCCGACGCAGCATTGACCCCTCGCCGTTGAGCGGTACTGTATGTTCATGAAATGATTCAGAACGAGATAGCGATCATGTAAAGAAGGGAACAGAGTCACGGAAAGAGTGGGCGCATTTATTATTCACTGATCATGGCAAGGCTTAGTTGAAAAAAAAACATTGAGTCGAGCCATTCCTGCAGTACTGACATGGCAGTTTATATGTAGTTCATAACTTTTCCATAACATTGTTGATAAATTCATTTACATATGCGTTTTTTATTATCAGATTTTCTGATCTATAAATTCGATGGCTCGAGAGAAAAAATATTAGTCATAAATTTTGATGCCCTTTGAAGTTTCGAATGAATGGCAGTGCTTTGATCGGCCATGGATGATCTGTTGAATTAACACTAAATACACGAGAGACAGAAATACAGAATACTACTCGGTATACACGTGACAAGGCAAGTGTACTCTTGGAGTGTTGGATGTGCGGTATTCTCATGAACCATAAGTTCCAGGTTCAGATCCTCCCGAGTGTCGATGATGTTTGTTTCAAGACGGGGATGACTAACGTTTGATTACTACCTTTCTAATAAACTGAGGCTCTCTTTTGCTCTATTTGTCTGATCCGTCCCTTCCCCTCCCCTCACGCCATTTCTTGCATCTTTATCGGTTTATGTCCACTTGTTGAAGGTTAGATTTGCATGGATCTTTTGTGAACCACTCGTTCAGTGTAATCTGCATTTCTTTACCAGCTAATCATCCACATCAAAAGGAAACATTGTGTGGAGAAGAAAGTGAAGAGAGCAATCAGTGAAAGGGTCTCACTGGACTGTGAAAGGACTAACAAGGAAGGAATGCCTCGCTTTCTCATCTTCCACTATGACATTAACAAATAAATATACATAAGAATGTTTGAAGCGTTTTATAAACGAACACTGGGCGTGCGGCCAAATATGGTGGGCTCCTTCAAAATGCAGCAATATTTGTAGCAAAAAATATTGATGGCATTCATGGCAGGGTTATTATTTTCATTAATTATTATTTTCTTATGAAAAACCTGTACAATTTGGTGGTTAAAAAAATAGAGATGAATGTGCCCTGCATTCTATGTACATGCATACATATCTTTTGAAATCATATCCTAAGCTTGCTTCAAGTGGATATCATGTGTTGCTTAAATCTTTTGGAATGAGCCAACAAACTCTTCAGATGGAAGACGAGTGGTGGGATTGAATAGCCAACTCTCCTTTAAGCTATGTAACTGAGAAACACGGGGACATTCTATTCACAGGGCATAAGAAGCACACCGATTCAATTCGAGAGGTCTTTCCCATCAGAGATATTTCGTGAGCAGAATAAGAGGATAGAACTATTAGAAAGAGAGGATAGCCAAGATAGAAAGCTTATCAAGAAGGACTATACGGGAAGTAGTCAGAGAAGGGAAAGTGATAGAAGCTCAGGCGAACCATGTACATTAAAGATAAAAGAATTCAGAAGATGTTCACCACAATGGAGCGAGGGGGTCAATGAGAGACGTTGAAGGGATCTGGATGGACTGGGAGAGGCCGAATTGGGGAAGAATAACGAAAACAGTTGAGTAATAGAAGTGGAAATTACAGTAGACTGATGAGAATGAGCGCAATGAGATCGGACTGCGAATCGAGATCATTTTGAGGAGTAAATTGTAAGGATTAAATGAAGAGAGAGAGCAAACTTATAATGGAGATATTCATGGAGAGCATTAAAGGATTGACTGAGGTGGAAGCGAAATGACTTCTTTTGTACTTGAAAGGGACGAGGGAAAGAGAGGGATCAAATGAGCAGTGGATACACATTGTGGTGAAGAGTAGTCTGAATATGGAGAGAGAAGAAAGGAAAGGAAAAGAAGAGACTATGAGTGGCCATTGTTTTGTGGAGGTTGTGACTGATTCTGGGAAGGCTCTGCGAAGGGGTCGTCTTTGTTCCCTTCTTCCACGATCGGCGCTATCATCTGCACGAATTCCTCGTAGTCAATCTGAGAAATTCGTAAAATCATTTATTTATTTAAAAAAGGATATAAAATAAGTATAGCCGACAACAGAATACAAGTCCAGAATTGGTGTGTAACCAGATGGACTTGCCTGTTCATCGCCGTCCTTGTCCACTTCCCGAATGATCTCATCCACTTCCTCCTCTGAGAACTTCTCTCCCATCGTTGTCATGAAGTGTTTAAATTCCTGCGCCGTGATGAAGCCGTTGCCGTCTTTATCAAATACCCTCAAATAACATATAATTTCTTAATTTAAAATACCACAAAAAAATAAACGAAGAAGTCAAGATACCAAAGAGAACAGGAATGGACGAACTTGAATGCAAGCCGAATGAGTTCTTGGTCGGTCTCCTTGTTCATCTCTTTCATCATCTTACAGAACTCGCCAAAGTCGATCTTCCCGTTGCCGTCGATGTCGTACTCATTGACCATGTTGAGCAACTCCTCTTCGGTCGGATTCAAGCCGAGAGTTCTCATGGCCACGCCGAGCTCCTTGATGTTCATCGTCCCGTTCCCGTCTTTGTCGAACATCTGCAATGCATTCTTTTTTTTAAATTAGAGACATTGTCTTTGAAGAAGCAGCCTCTGTTCTTCCGTTGCATGACCCTGTTTTTGAAGAAGCAGCCTCTGTTCTTCCATTTCTTCACCCATGCTAATCAGGATTAAGAATGCAACAATTAAATCTATGATGTGCTCTATAGTACTTTTTTTAACAGACAATCGTGTAATGTTTCATCCCTTTCTGATTGAGTTCGAACAATACAAGGAAGAGATTCTAGAGCTGTTTTGTTTGCTGATGAGCATAGGAAAGTTTTGAGAAGAGAAATCTCAAGCAGGGAAGATAAACACTCGAGAGTTGACGCTTACGCAGGGAAAAGTGATCGTGATATCATATCAGGAGAGGAAAGGGAACGGAAGCCAAAAATCCGGGGGAGGAAGCAAGGGCTTCCAGAGACAACTCGTGCACCCTTTCCCCCCTGCCAAGATCATCTCGTCAGCCCTTTTTCTGAACTATCTTACGTATTTCATTTTTTCCCTTTATTTTTAGAATAACTTTCTTTTAAATAAGCTAATATAATCCATCTTCTTCTCCCCGAGTTCTTTCTCTTCTTTTTCTCATTACTTATTCTGCTTTCCCCCGCAATCCTTCTTTCTATTGACTCTCTTTTACCCAGCCGAGGCACAAGAGGAAAAAAGACATAATAACTTTTTAGTTCTCTAGTGATGGAGGCACATAAATGAACCGAGAGACTACGGGGATTAGTTGTATGTAGAGACTGAGAAGCAGGGGGGGGGAGAGTGAGAGAGATGGAAGGAGAGAGGGAGAGAAGGGAAGAGAATCAAAGACAGGAGATGAAGATAGAAAAGATGGAAGGAGGAGAGAAGAGAATGAAAAACAATCAGAGTAGTGAAAGGGTGAGAAAAGTGGTGAGAGAGTGCCAGAGGGGGGAGGAGTGAGAGAGTGATGAAGTGTAATGCAACCGGCCACCACAAGTTCGTCTTTGATGAACGGAACGGTGGAAAGAGAAGAAAATAAAAAAAATCCAGGAGTTGCAGGGAGGAGACAATGCTTGTTCATTCTCTCATAGTGCACATTTCATGTTCTGACATACAAAAGAAATAGGATCTTGACACTTCTACATATGCAAGCGCTAGCTCTTTCCGGTCAGTTCTCTATTCTTTTCTTTTCCACATCTCTCACAACAATTCTCTTCTGTGCACCCACTTTTTTCCGAATCATTTTCTCCTTGCATCTCTCTCACTCCTCTTTGTCTCTTTCTCTCCTTCTTTCTGTCTCTCTCTCCATCTCTCTGACTCTCTCTCTCCTTCTCTCTGTCTCTCTCCTTCTCTCTATCTCTCTATCCTTCTCTCTGTCTCTCTCTCCTTCTCTCTCTGTCTCTCTCTCTGTCTCTCTCTCCTTCTCTCTCTCTCTCTCTCTCCTTCTCTCTGTCTCTCTCTCTCTCTCCTTCTCTCTGTCTCTCTCTCCTTCTTCTCTCTCCTTCCCTGTCCGCGACATCCGTGACTGCTTCTAGTGTAACGTGAGCTGAACACGTAATGAAAGGCAATCTAGCATTGTGGAAAGGGGAGCAAACGATCATGAAGTGGTATGCAATCCCTGGAGAGAAGATATCTTCCCCTATCCGAGCCCATCTGCATTGAGGCCGAGCCCCCCAATGGTCCCATCTGGGACCTGGCAGATGCCCCTCGTGGCCATCTGGTATCCTTTTGTCTGTTCTGCTAACCTTGAAGGCCTGGGCGAACTCTTGTAGTTCTTGCTGAGTAAACTCATCGACCTCGGAAGAAGCGGAAGTTGAAGTGTGCTGACGATGCATTTCTCTGCCTGAGGACACGACTAAAACATTCAACCCTTCAATCGATTCTCTCTCGTTACGGTACTCGAAATACTCTCATTTGCTGCTAATTCTACATCATTAGAAATATTATTAATGAACTAGCGGTTACTATGCATTCTTATGGAACTTCTCAGAAGTGAGCAATGTTATGAAAAGGTGCCAGAATAATTGCGACGAGCGAAGAGATAGACACTTGAAAACAGCGCATTGCAGGGGAAGAAAATTAGGGAGAGGGGAGGGAAGATGAGGGGTAGAGAATAAGAGAAATAGAGAGGGGATGGGAGATAAAGAGAGAGAGAGAAGAGAAAAATTGACAGTCGACAAGACAATTCGACAGAGCCCAGAGACGGAAGAGGACCACCAATGATGACTTCATTCCATTGTCATCGATGAAAAAAAAACTGAAAATAATCGAGATCCTAGTAAAAAGAGTAAGAAGATATGGGTAGAACACAAAAGACTTAAGAGATAGCGTAAAGTGAGAGATATTTGGACGGAGAGTCAATTGAGAGAGGATAGTGAAGAGGCAGAGAAAGAGAGAGAATATGAGTGAGTGAGACAAAAAGAGATAAGGATGCACCACGTTCAGTGCACAACCTTCGCAAGACCAGAACGAAGGCATGAAGATGAGAAGAAAAGAGGAGGAGAATGGGACACCGAACAGCTCTGTCCTTCTCTGTCGTCCTCTCCCCTCCTCTCTCCTTTCTCATGCTCTCTCGCTCTCTAACTACTCTCTGAACTCTCTCCTGGACGATGCCATCTGATCCATTCATCACTCTCTTCATGACGGAGATTCTGCCCTCAAGAATGAGAGAGACAAGAGATGATAACGAGGGAGGAGACGAAGAGAAAGAAGGGGAAAATGTGATGGAGCGAAGATCACGCAAGGGAAGCGATGCAGAGGGCGAGGACAACGAGACACAGCAATGAAAACAGCAACAAAGAGTAAAGTCAAGAGAATGAGAGGGAGAAAGAGAGAGAGAGAGAGAGAAAGAGAGAGAGAGAGAGAGAGAGAAGAAGGGCATTTCGAGGGGGAGAGACAGCCTTCGATTAGATAGAGGAAAGAGAGGCAGTACGAGAGAGAATGAACTGACTTGTTTCAGATGGTATTTGGATGACCCCAACAACGCGGACGTAGGTGCCCTTGGCGAGGACGGGAGCCACTGGAAGAGCTGCGTTCTGGCCATTCTGGCCCAGGGGCACGTTCGATCTGCAATATTTTTCTTTTCAGAATACCTTTTTCACATGGTTCTACTAAACGTATTAACCTGGGGAGCGCTAGAATCGGTAGAATCGGATATACATACATAAAATAATTAGAAATTTCGGAGTGAAGAAATGAGTTGCAATATCCCAGTAAATACAGAATAATTTCATTTTTTTCTAAGTAAATTTATTTTTCAGTTCTTCGACAAAAGAGGAGCTTTTTTTTCGACATGAAAAATGTTTCGATCCGGAAAATTATGAATCCACATACATACATATGTACATATGTAAATATATATATATATATATATATATATATATATATATATATGTATTTATATTTCAAACGTATTTACACAGAGGTAAATATGCAACCTTTGCCGAAGCATTTCATATGGATTTTTCTCATGAAGTCGCAGCTTGGTCGCATTCTGCTAGAAGAAAAGTAAAAAAAAACACCTGAGCATACTATTTCTCCACGCGGTCTCAAAGTTTATAAAAAAATTTCTTAATTCGTTACTGATATTTTATTACCACTTATATTGTTTCTTCCTCCAATTTTCATGAAAATTTGTCTGGAGAGAAGCTTTTTCTGGCATTCCCATATCTTAATAATGGATGAACTTATTGGAGTCCTATGATCTGTTCTTTACAAAACAATTCACAAATTTCTATGTATTGGCTAGAGAGAACAAATGAAAATTTCTGCCAACAAAATGTAATAAAGAAGATGAGATGCTGAGAGCGGCGAAAAATGAATATAGTAAATAAGAAGGAGAGAAAGTAGCTAACGAGAGAGCGATTAGTAAAAAAAAACATAGAATGATGAGCAGATATATAGAATATTAAAAACAGAGAGAGAGAAGTGAATGCCAATGGTATCTTTGTTACGGAAGAAATTGAAATAGATGATGACAATTGAGCATCTAAATAAGGGACTTCGAAATATTGGAGAGCGAAGAAGCTTCTTTAGAAAAGGATATCCGTAAATTGAGTTTTGTAGGACGGAGTTGATGAGGGAGCACGTGGAAGAGAGGGGTGAGAAAGAGAAAGAGAGAGAGAGAGAGAGAGAGAGAGAGAGAGAGAGTGAGAGAGAGAGAACGAGCGAGTAAGAATACCATAGAGAAGAGTGGCATATAAAAGGCTTGCCGAACCTGTTCCGGAAGCCCGTTCTTCGGCGCGAAATTCGCTTGATTCCACGTGAAGGAGACGAGGTGGGAGAAGGGGTCGAAGAATGAGGGAAATCGAAGGAGGAAGGACAGTCAACCATCTCGCAGCGCGCTGCTACTGCCCATTCTCCTCACCCAGACATGCCATGTAGAGGGAGAGAGAGAGAGAGAGAGAGAGAGAGAGAGAGAGAGAGAGATGTTGTAGTGCAGTAAGGGAGGAAGAGAGTGAGAGAGGGATAAAATTGCCGTCGAACTATTAACACGAGTGTGCTGGACAGGAAGGATAAGACGGTGCTGCCAGAGGGAGAGAGAAGGAGAGAGACTTAGAGAGAGAGAGAGAGTGAGAGAGAGAGAAAAGTTGCTTGCTAGTTTTGTCTCTGCCACTTCTTAGTCTTGGACAAAGTCGTGCGGACGCTGCTCCCTGAAGCCAAGGAGAACTTTTCACTTTTCCTTCTGAAGCAGGCGTCCAGGCAACTAACTTCGTGCATATCTGAGTAGAGAGGAGGTAGGAGAAGCCAGAGGGAAGAAGAATGGGACAGAGCGAGAAAGTGAGAAATAGAATAGAGAGAGAAAGAGAGAGAAAGAGAGAGAGAGAGAGAGAGAGAGAGAGAGAAGGAGACAGGACGTGGGCACAAGGAGCGTGAGAACCAATGGAATGATGCAGAAATAGAGAGATCACTTTTCTCCCACTGGCGATTCTTTTCTCCTAGCAAGGGGTTTTTTCCAGCATTCTTATAAATGTATGAAATACTGTCAGCGGAGGTGTTGAAGAGGCAATGCGAAACTTCTTTTTGAAAATGGTGTTGAATGCGCTTGAAGATGATGGAGGTGGACAACGAAGCTGAACATACGGTTGTGAAATATATTATTGCATATGTAGATGCTACTGACTTAGAGAAAGGAAACAAAGAAATAGAGCGAAGGTTTCGACAGACAAGGATATTTGTATCATCGTCCTCTGAGAAGTTGAATAAAAAATTTAATGTTATACTATTTTTTTTAATCAAGCCAAATGTACATATTTTTCGTCATGTTTTTTAATCGATTAATGATCATAACATTGTTTTTGCGCACGTGACTTAGAAAAGAAAAGGATGATCTCGTGATGAGGCCCTTTCTCTGATTGGCATTGGAAAATTCCGCATTTTCTTTGCATCTTTACAGCGAACAATAGAGAACTAAGCAGTTCCCGGAAGGAGGAACGGAGTAAAAAAGAGAAAAAATGTGAAAATCAGCGTGTCGCCACAAAGTCACAAAAGCTTTGCCAATCTAACGGAACTGTTCATTTTCGCCCTTTTTTCCTACTCTCCCTTAGTTTGATTCTCCCGTTCTCTTTCTCTCTTTACCATTCTTTTCATTCTCGAAATCAGCGTTCTATGGAGTGCGAAAGAAAAAGGGCTCTCGTGAGAAACGAAGCAAGCAAAGAAGGGATCAGACGAAGGGCAGATTGAAATATCAAATGCTTGCGTGGTGTGAAAAATTCTTAAGCCTCTGTAGACAAAAAAATATTTTTAAATATATTTTTTACGTGATGAACCGCCAATATGGCCGATTTGGAACGCAGAGCGCGCAATGTTCCAATCAGCAAGACGATGCTCGTTGGCCAGGAAACTATATGAAGAGACCTTTTGCTATTCTTTCGCTTGTTTTTCCACATTCAGCACACTATAATTTAGGATAATGTTTTGAGGGTAAAATAAGACTCAAAGATTTGAGCTAGGCGCCAAGCAAAATTTTGTAAGTCATGCTACACTCATACTTGGAATGTAGTATTAGTTGCGCTCAATGTGGAATCTTATTTACTTTTCAATAAATAAATAAAAATTATTATCATGCTCTGTATGTAATGAGATATGCGAGCAGACTGGAATGTATCGGTCATTTTGGAGGAACATCACCGTATAACATAAGTACGAGATTCTAACAAAAATGAACGACTGAATCTGTCGAATGAACTCTTAGACAATGAAGAGTGTAAGAAGGAAGAGACTGAAAAAGCAGAGAAGACGTACGCATCGTTGGAATTCTTGCGTTGCTTGGCAAAGATGTTGAAGCTCTCATCAATCCGCCGTTGGCGGGCCGTCGCACGGCGGTTCAGAGTCCTTCGTAACAAATCCACGGTTAACTCATCTCTTCTGCAAAACCACACTTATTACTCAGCTTGGCAATTTCAATCAACGGAATGCGAGATATTCAAGGGAAAGTGAAATGCGGAGAAAGCAATGAGATGATCGACTGAAGGAATGGCAAATTTTACAAGAACATAAAATTAAATGTGGGTGGCTTTTTAGTCTTTCTCTTTCAAAGCATTTTTCACCTCGCTTCTTTTTCTTCTCTTTTCGGCAATGTGTATGTCCATACATACATACATTCATATGATGTATTTGATTCCCTTTCATGTGTCTTCTTCTCTCCATCCTCCCACTCCTTTTCTCCTTTCCGATACCTCAAGCTGGCTAGTTTCACATGGTCCTGGTCATTGCGTATTCCCAGCGGCCTGCTTTCTCTCATCTTCTCTCGGCTCTTGCTGAATATTCCCTGTGGGAATATTTTCGGTGCTTTATCTTTTCTATAAATCCAACGCTAAAATTTGAGGTTATTGAGAAAGAAAGCTCAGAATATTTGAATTCCTTTTTCAGGTAGATGGAACCACCGCAAAGCTTTTCTATCAGTCATCACTAATCGTAAGAAAAAATTATCATCATTTTTTAAAAGGTAAAGTGAAGTGTCAAATCCAATGAAGTAATTGAGTCTACATACACATACATATATGTATAATACAACATTCATAAATTTGAGATATATTCAATATGGTCGCACAATCACATTTAATGATATAATTAATTAATGCAATAATTAATGAGGAGGTACTGAAGATTTGATTGCAACATAGTTCGTTCACCCTACAGTGTAAAAAGAATGTGATTCTGAAAAGTAAGACAAGACACAAGGAATGCGTAACGGGGCCATACATCAATTCCATTAAAAGTTGCTGTCTTAAAATTATTAAAAGTTTGAGGGTCTATAGAGCACAAGCATATAAATGTGTATGTACATACATAATATGTACGTTCCTCTAAGTGCTCCCTTCCTCTCTCTCTATCTATCTATCACTCTCTCTCTCTCTCTCTATCTCCCTCTGTCTCTGTCTCTGTTACTCTCACTGTTTTCCTCTGTGTGTTTCTCCCTCGCCTGCTTCCTCTTTCGCACTAATTATCCATGGCAGTCTTGGCCCATTTATGGTTAGAAAGGCATTATCCGAAAAGGTATCTGGAGCGAAGGAGAAGCTTGCTAAGTGACAATTGTGCATGCTCAAAGACAGAAAAGAGAAGACCGGGGGGGGGGGGAGGGAGGAGGTGAGACAGAGGGAGAGATAGAGAGAGAAAGATGAAGAACAAAATAAGAGTATGGAATATGAGAAAAGAGCGACGGGGAAGATGAGCGGGAAGGGGATATGAATATGAAGAGAAGAAAAGAGACGCGGAGAGAGGGAAGCCATGGATGGCCCTCTTCTAACCCTTTGTTTTCTTCAAAATACCGGACGCCTCCATCAGAAATGACGTATGTATATTTTAATTCCCATCAACGTCATCTCTGTGCTACGTTGATGAAAAATAGAATAAGAGACCAAGGAACGATGAAAACGCGATTAAATAGCGTCGTCGAAATGCTTGCCCGCTTAAAATGCTGTCATGGTTTTGTGTGGGGTCAATACGAATTAAAGTTAGAGCAGAGGAGCCAATGGAAATGAAGAGTTGATTGAAAGACAAAGTTTGATGGAGGACATAAAGTAAGAAACGGCTCGAGTAGACGGCAAGATTAGGAGAGACTGGAAAGACGTCAAGAGAAAGGAAAACGACTACTGGGGTGCACTGACGAGCGGGGCTTCTCCTTACGGGAATTGGATTGCTGGTTCATGACAGGCGAGAGAGTCACAGAGAAATGAGTGAGGGCAGAGGGAGAGATGTAGCGAGAGTCAGAGAAAGAAACAGAGAAAGAGAGAGTGAAAGGGAGAAAGAGAGAAAGAAAAAGGGATGCCTGGCAAGGGACTGCCAAAGAAGCGAGTCAGTCAGTGTCTCAGTTATATTACTAATGTCCACGCTCGAGAAACAATGCGGAGCGTTTGCATTTGATTGAAAAATGCATCGCAAGACCGATAATGTGTGTACATGTGTATTAACGAGGTGTACTCAAATATTGTTGCTCGATTAGCTTCTCATGTTTTAAACTATGGAAAAAAAAATCTCCATATTTCGTTCAAAAATCTGAAGTCGATTGAAATTTTTTTAATATCTCAAGTTATTTTATTTTGTCAGTATTCATATGTATTTTATAACCAATTAATTTCGTCCAGCATGACTTATACTCTATCTTCCCAGAGATATTCATCTCGGCGGATCTTGTTTTCTAATAGCTAAAATATGAATAATGAACAAGCCAGAAAGAATTTGGATCCGAAGAGAGATAGGAGATTGAAAGAGTGAGGCAATGCCGATATGCACAGAGACAAAGAAAGAAAGTATTACGGAGAGACAGGGAGAGGTATATGGAGAGAGAGAGACTAAGATAGAGAGAGAGAGAGAGAGAGAGAGAGAGGGAGAGAGAGCGAGCAACGGAGAGAGCGATGAAGAGGGTGAGACAAGGAGTGGTAGAATGAGAGAACAAGAATTGGAATAACGATGGAGGCAGAATAGAGCATGATTGAGACCAGCGATCATGGGAAGAAGGCCAGTAGGTTGAAAAGTTTGGGAGCAGTGGAGTGAAGAATGCGCGAAGCAGCCACTGGAGACGTTATTGCTTACTCTCTTCTCCCTTTCTCTCGCTCTCCCTCGCTCACTCTCTTCCTCTCCCTCTTTCTTTGCTCTCTGCCGCCTACACTCTCTTCTATGACTCCTCCTCCTGCGCTTCGGCCTGCCAAAGAACTCTTACCAGTTAGTTTTTTATTATTATTCTGTGTGTTAAAAGCAGCATACATATATAAGTGAGAGGAAAAATAGAGACTCTGCCAGGGTCTCC